>JARJDW010015528.1:0-17855 GCA_030264715.1 Adinopsis sp. GC000173 | reverse complement strand
TTGAAAGAGGGCAGCATATTTTCTTCAATTTTAAGAATATTTTTTCGATCGCAGCGCCGCCTACAGCGTGTACCAGAAAGATGCCTCATTTGCGCCTCTTGTAGTTTCTTACTCTATGCATGTATGTTATTGTAGGAAGCATGACGACAATAAACTTACTTCCTCTTATCCCGTCAAAAACAGTTTTTAAACAAATAACCTTATAAACGCTTTTAGAAACGTTGCCCATTTAGTGTTTCAAAATTGCATTATATAGATATCGGAATTCACATTTAAATCGGTAAAATATGTATATTTACACAATTACGTATATTTATTAGTGATTTTCTATTGTTTGTGCCGCTTTTGTCACTTTTAAATCAACATTTCCATTGTGAATTTAGTAGACGATGATCAAATATTAAATATTTTCTCCAACTTGCACAAGATTTTTTAAACCATTTTTCAGGATCTTGGTAGTTTCCTAATTAAATACCTGACATAAAACATATGACTGCTAACACTCTACAATTTGAAAATACGATTAAGGAAATATTTACATACATTTATTATTTCAAATAATTCAAACTACTAATTAACATTATAACATTAAATTGAATCTGGTCTTGGGGAATCAGCATAGTAATTTCTGAATGAGCGTTCTCCTCTCATCCATTGTGCAAATCTTTCATTCTTCATGGCCTTAAAGCGAGCCTCTTGCTTAGCTCGGCTTGCACATTCCTTAAAATCTTGATAAACTGTATCGCATTTTTGCATTCCGCCTTTCAAGCCATAAGCTTCCAAACACTCAACGAATTGCAATTCTAGATCGCTGCAACGACCATGCCATTGATGACTTACTAAACAGCCAGTAATATCTGTGAATGGAGAACGAAGAACTGGCGAAGGTTCCATCCTAAAACAATATTAATTTGTATTGTTATGTCACATTTTATTCAATGACTTGAAAAAATTGTTAAATATATAAGTGATGATTAGCATTGCGTATGATTGTATTATTTTCATTTTAAAACCAGTAATATTTACTTGTAATACTATTATTGCAAATAAGTATCCAAGATCTCTTATTTTTCTCGTAACAATCTAGTCTGTCGAATACTGAACTGTCAATTCCGTAGATTTTAGGCAGACTGTCATTTGGGATAGGCAACTTAACCCACACCAGTTTGAGCGCCACCTGTGCGGTTTGATGCGAAATTAAATCTATAGAATTATAAATCAAAAAGTGTACAGCCAAACAAGTTCATAGTGGAAGCCTTATACGTGTGTGTCGAAGCAACGGAACTCCAACAACATAGGTCAAGGTTGTTAATTTAAAAAGTTGAGGGGTTATTGAGGTTCATCGCGTTCAATACAGTTTCCACAACCTACAACATTGTGCGATTAATATGAATAACTAGACTAATTCATCCTACACAGTATAAACAAACATTTTTTTCTGTAAGTAAACACAACATGTTGTATGTATCTTAACAAACAACAAGTTTGCAAAGTCATACTCTTATAATAACCTTTCTCTTTTTGTATATTTTTAACTTTAAATACACAAAGCAATTTGTTACTTGCACTTTTCACTCATTCATTATAGAGCTGGTAGTTTAATTAAGAAGACTGCTGCAACACACTCGGAGAAAAATGACGATCAGTGTTGATACACAAATCAGATATTTGATTCAGTGGTTTAACGAATGGAGTGAACTTCAAAGATCCGATTTCCTACCGGTTGCTATCGAGAATTTATCCAACAAACCCTACATGAACGGTATTGTGAATAGCATATCAAATGTTAATTGCCAGGATAAACCGATGTCGTTATTCCAATGTAGAGTAAGTAATTCATTATTAATACCCGCTATAAAGAAATCGATTAACACTCAGGTTATCAATGTTTAGATAAAATTGTTTAAAGAGTGGATTCCACAATGGACTTCAGATCATAGAGAATATTTCCTCAAACAAATCTCTGAGGTGGATCCTGAATTTGTAGATAAGATGAAATCAGAAATGCAGAATGGTTGCACTGAAACCAATGGCATCTCTGAGGAAGAAATATTGGAGGATTAATAATTTGGCCATTTTATATTCATCATATCTTACAAATCTTTTTTTATTTTTCCTTTATTGTAAGTTTTAAAACAGAAAATATTAATTAATAATATTAAGTTGCAAATCCTATATTATTTTTTGATGTATTTAAATGAGAGATTTATTAATATGATAAATGATTGTGATAAATTAATTAACTGCATTTGTTAAATTATGTTCTATGTAATGTAATTATTTATCAGCTACAATAAAAAATAAATTAATTTAAAAACTAAATAATACATTTCTGTTTTTGTATAATATAAATAAGAAAAATAACAATTCACAGCCACTTGGATTTTTGTATGAAATTCTTACGTGTGTATATTAAAAATTAAATCTCTTTGTGGGAATGAGAATGGGTTTGGAGTAACTTTTGGCACAGCTTTTTAATATCGGGCTTGTTCAACATTTCTGCTTCACGTAGAATGCGTCTGATATCGCCATAGCGACTATGTTTCGCTGCTAATAGATATGCACTTTTCAATTGTTTCGTTTCTATGTAGATCGAAATCTGAAATCAAAACATGAACATAAATTGATATCGATAATATTAATGATATCTCCTAATGATTCGATTGTACATCATAGTAAATGCTTTGGCGAGATCAATATATAAAATAAAATACTTCTTTTGCAATTTTGATATTTAATAATTAATGGAAGTTACACATATATTCCCTTTTTGAATACTGCACTTCGCCTTTATGATCTACAATTAACATACATTATTACTTAGTATTTAGTTTAGATTAGTCAAATATTACAGTGTGGACATATTTCTCTTTGATATGGATAATCTCTGATATGTAATAGAAGTAATCACAATATTAAGACAGTGAACTAGTTTGTCAGACAAAATAACTAATACAGTGATTAGAGTTTATTAAAGATTATTAGATATTTCAACATTGTCGAAAATTGTTTGACCTCGAGGTTTTGACTCATTTTCAAAAATTTGTAATTAACGTGCATTTAAAAGCAATCACATTTTTTGAAGAATTTCTTAGATATAAATATTTTTAGTCTTTATAGAAAAGAAACCTTGGAGGAGAATTCTTAGTAGTGGTGCATTATTATCTTATATTACATTCCGACTTTTACTTTTCGTTTTGCATGAATATGATTTATATTGCAATAAACTTGTATTTTATGATGATATTTTAATTTAATGGCGTTGTTTTCATATGATCATAATTTAAACTGTTACAGAATTATTGATATTTTAGTACGTGAATGTGCAAATTACACATTCGCCTTCAAATGAAAATATTTTGAAATTATCGATATGACTTTATTTAATTTTAACCAGGTTTGTTTAATTCGTTTTGTTAAGCGTCTTTATATGTGTATGTCTGTGCGTGTGTATATTTATTTTCTTGAACGATTAAACGTTGAAAATAAATCTATTAATACATTACATTACTCCCATTGTTATTATCTAAAATGCATTATTAATTTCTGTTCTAAAACGAGATATTCTTACATATTTTATAAATAAAAATAGCATTATAACATGTTATTACATTTAAACAATAAATGTAAGTTCATTTGGCAAATAAACAATGTTCCATCCAATAGATTTTATGCCTATTATACTTTTTAAATTGAAATGGAGAAAACTATGTAAGAAAGCTGAATTAAAATATTTGGATAATGATTTTAACGCTAAAATCATTAATTGGTATATAAATTGTCACAGTTTAATTGAGTCTATTTATAACAAATTGAAGGTTTATTCCACGCCTTTTTCAATACGACTGTTCGTATAAATGCACATTATAGGAACATATAATTGAAAAGTCTATTGCTAAATAGTGACAAGCCACAAATGATAAATCTGAATGTCAAATTGTCAATGCAAAATTAGAAAATGGGAAAAATAAATATTTTACATTGCATCTTGCAAAATCAAATTAGTAAGAATGATTCTACAATGTTCTCCCTAACTAAACGTAAGCTTTGTATTGGTTTATTTGGATATATCTGGCTAAAAATCTTATAAATATAAAGTCGGACAATATAACATAATAGTGGAGGTATAATTTTAAACCAGTTGCACCTATAGCTAAATATAATATCTAAACTGATGCAAAAATCCAAAAAATTAAAAAAATGCGACTTATCAACATCTAACAATAGTCCAATTATTTAAATGTTTCTCAAAACAATAAATTAGCACTTGCGCTTGTTGTTTAGTTATTCATTAATTTTTGATTATAGGTCAACACTTTATAATATTTACATTTGATAATATTAAAAATGTACGGCGTAAATTGTTATATTCAGAATTCTTAGGAGTACTAAGCAAATAAAATGATACCTTTGTAGCTTTATCCGTAATAAGTTTTATCAAATTTTCTAGTTGCGATGATGGTGTGCCATTTCTACTCAATGTCCTTACAGCCAAAGCTAACATTTCATCGCACATGTCGGTAACAGCTGCATCATTCGAGCCATTAGTTCGTATACAATTGACAAGTTGTGCAATTCCATTGTAACGATTCTCCCTTGCCAATTGCCGGCCGGACTGACAATACACTTTGATTGGTTTCAGTTTATAATCTTGAATGATTCTTTAAAAGGCAGCGTTGGGTCAATAATCATTTGAATAGAAGTTTATTTTAACCAAATATTTACCTAACTGCAAGTCCATAACCGTTCTCAACATTATCGCCGGCTGTTATTGCAAGTACAGCGAGTTGAAGTTTCTCTACTTGCGTCCCGAACAGCGTTGGAAGTTGAATAGAAGAGTTGGAATTCTTCAAATCTAAAAGTATTACATTTAAAAATTACAAATGTTCATCTATAAGTGACATAAAATAATAGAGCGTAAAACCGGGCATACAAGGCGTACATGTAAAATCGTTCATTTTTTAGGGTGCGTCTTATAGGCTGACGGTAAAAAGATAAGCTAATCTAATTATTTTATATGTATTATAATATTATCGGTTGGTACACGGCTAATTAATTAACTTACGTATTTATTATTTAGATTTTTATGCATTCTACTGCTGCTCTATTAATCATTGTATAGAATTTTGTTTAAGCAATTAGTGTAGATAAAATGAAATTTATATAATGGTTAAAAGATAGTATGCTATAAATATGTATATGTATACTCATATAAAAAATTATTCCCACGCGCACTGATAAAGCTCAAAAATTAGGGTGTACACAAATTAGACGACCTTTCATGTATATGTGTCGTTATATCAAAAATTTAATATCTATACTTGAAATATAAACACATTGGTAAAAATCACATAGGAGAATATAAGAATAGTAAGTTGACGACGCGTTTTATCATCGGAATTGATTCTTTCTACCGAAAATAAATAAATGAATACCATTTATATCTGCATCAAACGTGTCAACGCATTATGTGATTCCCATTTTTATTTAATGATAGATCGCAAATTAATTATTTACTTTAAATCTAATTTTAATAATTTTAGGGAATAATAAGTTACATGGTAAAGGAACGTAGTGTTAATTTTGTTTACAAAGCATAGAATATTGCAGAAAGTTGTCACACACATGATACGTAAATATTCATAAATTATAATCGAAAATAAATTTAAATTAGAAACTATACCTTCATTAAACGTAGGTGTAATGTGCGGCAAAATATTATAAAAATGCTTATTATCCAATTCGTATTCAGCCAAAAAGGAAGTGATTTCACTTTGTCGTTTAATTGTATTGATATGCTTATCGATATCCTTCGAGTCGATTTTCATCACAAGTGAATTAGTCAACGATTTCTCCTCGAAATTGTTCTTGCATTCATCGAATTTACCTGCAACTTTATTTGCATAATTATGAAATAAATAGATGAAATCGAAGTGAATTTATACCTGCATTAACCTCCACCCATTGGTGTTGATCTAATTCCTGTCGCAGATGATCTTCAGCTTTTTGCAAAAAATGTATATTCGATGACAACTCACTAAATGATGTAACATTATCTTTATAAAATTTGATACAAGTCATTGCAGCTCTAACGAAATCGCCCATAAATTGTTGAAGCTGATAAAGTGAGTTCAAGTACGATTGCTTCTCGAAATGGATACACAAGTTTCTTAAATAATCCTTCCACAACTCCAAAGTGGGATCAATCTTTGACATACCACTCAGAAAGTCATCAATTTTGCCTTGCTTCAAACATAACATATAGACTTCAATAAATATCTCAATATTAACATTATTTTCAACGATGTAGAATAAACTCTTATTTAAACAATTGTGCTTTATATAAAATTGCAGCAAACTTAAATGACTGCCATACTTCTTCAAATAGTAGATACATTCCTTGAAGAACACCGGCTCTAATTTATTTGCCGGCGATGTTGAATTTCGTTCCACATAATTGCCTTGTGCGATTGCCTTTAAATTTCTTAATTTAGATTTTATGCAAACGGCTGGATCGTTTACGACTAATTTGGTGTTTGGAGGCAGGCAGTGACTCGCATGTATATCTTTCTGCGTCACCGCATCGAATTTAATCGTCTGTGACTCCAAGATCTGTATGATTTGATTTAATAGTGTGGGATTTTTGCTTGGTTTATGATCGCTGGTTGTCGACGAACGTTTACGTTCGTGGTTTTCGTCCAAGTCGGCAGATTGGTAGAAATCGTAATAGTTGCCTTTATCGAAGCAGCGTTGGAATTTTTCGCGCGCCAGATGAAAGCGTCCGGCTTTTAGACAGCTTTTACCCCATGCTGCAAACACACCTAGAACAATACAAGAATAAAATGAAATTAGTTATTGCATTATTGATTTTGTAGTGGGATGTAACTATATGTGTTTTCGTCGCAAAGTTAAATTGTTTGCGGCTGTTAATTTGATCACCGTTTAATATTCGTAATGAATTATAACGCGCTAAAAGCGCTTGAAACAATTAAAATGATTTCACCTCCATTATCTAAGCCTGCTTTAGTTGAAACATCCAACGCAAAATTCCATTGCTCCATTTCCAGCAATTTATCACGTAATTTTCTCAATATTGTTGCATCAACGTATGGAACACCTTGCGGTAGTAAATTCAAACAGCCGCGCTCAGCGAGCAGACCAAATAGATCTGCTTGCGATAAAATTCTATCCGCTTGAGATGTGCCCCATTGCAGATGACATTCCGAAGAAAGCATCTTGGCTGCTATCGCCAAGGATCTAATAAAATAAAATAAAATAATAAAATCTAAAATATTCTGTGTCAATAGAAACTTACTTTAACATTTTTATAACAAGCACGTAATCGACCTCTTGCGGCGCATTTGAATCTACAGGTTGCAGTAAGCTCATCATTTTATTGCATTGGTCTAATAAAAATCTGAAAACGAGCATGTATAAGCATAAAATTGCAATATTCATCTATTAGATATAGATACTTTGGATAGCTTGGTGTTTTAGAATGACTTTTCATAATTGAAAGACAAAGTGAAACACTCGGCGCGTGTTCGTAAGAGAATTCCTGTCGCACTATCGTGTTGTGATTGTCATTATCGGAGAGAAGCCAGAAATCGTACATAATCGACTTTGATGACATGGTGTCACTGATTGCGGAACCATCATGCGATTGATCAAAGCAATCAGTACAAACGCGGACAAGTATATCGCCGTAAGTTGGAACCTACAAAATTATATATAGGTCACATACAATATTAAATACAAAATGAATATTTGCTTTGTTATAGGTTGATAAGTAATAAGTTTAGTGATTGATTTTGTTTTATTTTTCTACACATTTTCCTGGTGCAATTTAAAAAGTATCAATTGTATTTAAGAATAGTCACATTAATTTTAGACAAACCATCAAATGCATTTCAAATTAATTATATGAATTACACAATACATAAAATCTGAAATTTTCTTTCTGAAGTTAAACTGACGTGTACTGAAATATAATTGAAAAAGGTGAAGTGCATCTTATGGTCGTTATTATTTGCATACATATATTTTTGAAATATTTTGTACAAATGCATCGGTTTTCGTGGTTTTCATTAGCTGATTTGCCTAGTTGTATTTCAGAAAGTATTAATTATATTTCAGAATAGTCACATTACGTTCAAAAAGCATCAAAAGTACATCAGATTAGTTATATTAATTTCAGAATACATAAAATCTGAAAACCACTTGATTATTCTGAACTATATTTGATGTTTCTGAAACACCACCGGAAAAGGTGTAGTTTGAAAAAGGTAAAGTCCATCTTATGGTCCTTATTATTTGCATACATATATTTTTGGAATATTTTGTACAAATGCATCGGTTTTCGTGGTTTTCGTTAGCTGATTTTCCTAGTTGTATTTCAGAAAGGATTAATTATATTTCAGAATAGTCACATTACGTTCAAAAAGCATCAAAAGTATATCAAATTAGTTACATTAATTTCAGAATACATAAAATCTGAAAACCACTTGATTATTCTGAACTGTATTTGATATTTCTGAAACACCACCGGAAAAGGTGTAGTTCTGATTTATCTTGCAAGACTGTCACGATTTCTAGTGAGCTGAACAGAATATGATTAGTTTCACGAAAAACAACGAATTGGACGAAGTATATTTTGTATTTAGTCTGATAAACTTTTGTTAATAGGATTTTTTGGATCTTATATGAATTTTTATGCTGAAAACTTACAAAACGTCTTATAACAAAAAACTTAAAAAGTAATGACAACTGTCAGCGGACTATACAGATTGAACGTTTTCAAAATACAAATCTGATACAATATAAACTACATTTGAGAGCAGCAAAATCTTTATAGTATTGTACAATATATTATTATAAAATAACATCCCTTCCTTTATTATTATTTTGACAGTGAATTTCTTTGATGGGAATTAATTAGAAGATGGCAACAATGATTGAATACTCCTAACAGGAGTTAAATGAAATCATTAATAAACAGACACATTTCATGGTCATATATTCTTACCATTTAGTCAATGACTTTTGAGACAACCCTCATAAAAAATATTCTAAAAAATACAATATGAATGCAAATAAATTATAAACCGATAATAAATGCTCGAAGATTGACCAAATCTCCAGTTAAAATCAGTTGAAAAACTATCGTTGATCAACAGAAAACAAACACAAATAATTGAAGACAAATAGTGGCAATACAATAAAAAGTAATTACTTACCAGCATGCGCTTGGTGGAACAGTTAAAACATACAACACGTCCACACCGTCGACAGTGATGTCTTCGATTAAACATCGAAAATGTGATATTTTGGCAACACATGCATTCCAGCACCTATAAAATATGATACAATGACTGTATTAATATAATAATTAAGAGGATCAATAATAATTAACCTCGTTGTTTGGTATCCAATCGGTTTTGGCTGGAACCGTTTCTGGCATAACGAAACATTTACGATCAGGCCCGTAGAGCGAATCCAACGATTCCATAAGCTTATAATTCGACGCTTTTAAAAACTTTGGATGTGGCTCCAACACAACGCGAAACTCCAAACTTTTCTCCGCATATTTGCGTAATAAATCATCGATATTCTCTATTGAAATCTGCTTGTCGTCAATCTCACACACATTAATATCACTTTTTATTGCATTTATTATGCAGCCCAGTTTATCAAGCTTCGTATTCATTAGCAGCGTCTCTAGGATGTCCAACGGATCGCTTATCAAACACCAAAACTGCTCAAGCTCATTTGATCCAAACAATTGCAACATTTTAATACTAATTTGCACATTTTTTAAATACATTTTATCCTCGATTAGTTCCAAATGCTTCAATAAATAATCGGTGACGGATTGTAGTTGTTTTAAATCCTTTAAATGCTTTAGCAGCCGCAAACATAGATTAATTGAAGTGTTAATCGATAGCTTATTAAACAGCAACTCAATTGATTCGAAATTTTCGCCGGAATGAAAGAGCGTTGCGATGTAGTTCAACGACAAATGCTCATCGACTTCTTCGTTCGCTTCGTATAAATCGCAATAGTCGATTAGCAAATCAATTTTTGGTAGAGTGAAGATAGAATGCAGCACATCTTTGTTGTTCATACATATATTGTGTGCATCACTCCATGTATCGCAAAAAATTGTTGCTTTTACCTGTAGGAGTAAATATGAATTCTATTTTAATCAAGATTTAAAAATACTATACTCGTTTTGTGTTTTAATTAAAATATAAAAACATTTAATTATACAGTATGCAATTTAATTTGTAAAATTTAACCACATGAGAATTTATAATCGCTCTCGTACACCCACATTATAATTGTAATATATTTATGATGATAAAATTTAATTGCACAGAAATGATAACTTGTAGCGCATATAAAATATGACATACAGCCTTACCTTTTCGCAAAATTCGATAATGCGCAACCATTTCCGGAGCTCATCCACATGATCCTTCTTCGTTCTGCACACTTCAGCTTTCAATAAATCGATGCAAAAATCACCCGGCCATGTGTCAAAGTGCTTCAAGATCATCTCCCTTCGCAGATCGTCATTTTTTATATATTGCACATACTTGAAATGCTCCTCTTCAAACTTATCCATCAATAAATTACATAAAATTCTATCCTTAACATCGGTGAATTCCTTACAATTGACCGCTTGGTATTCAGGCACGCTTTCGCACAGTTCGAGCAAGGAACGCCAATTGCACTTGAAATCGTCCTCAAAAATCTCCTGCGCTGTTTCGAGTTGGTCGTTCGACAGCTCCACAAACACGTTTTTATTCAAATAATCAATGCAGTAGTATAAGTAGTTACAGTGGAGAATGGTTTTGATGCTATTATTCGCGAATAAGATCTTCAAGTTGTTTGTGGCGTCCAAATTAAGGTAGTTTGTCAGGTACTTGGTGCGTGTTTGGCTCACATCTGCGTTAAAGTCTTTCATATCGAATAACTCGCCGATGATGAAAGCTAACAGCCAATTACGTTTCTGGATGTAGGTGAAAACGTTCCTGCTCGGTTTTTGTAACGCATTCTCCTGATAATCAATGAAATCACCGCACGGAAAGCAATTAAACGTCGTGCTATATAATAAATCAATTTTCAGTTTAGTGAAAATGTGTTCGAAATCTCTCGGGTCCAAATCACGTTCGTATATTAATTTTTTCATCAGCCCGCTGCGCTGAAACTTCAAAATCTCAAAGTATGAAACTAGTTTACCATGCGGGGATAGGATGTCGCAGTGGTTGCCTTCCACGCCGAAGATTTTCAACATTCCTTTCAGGTAATTAAATACGCGCATTAAATATTTCACATTATCCTTATTGGTGGTTAATAAATCGTTGATGCTGAGAAAAGTTTTATGCGCTGAATGTTTATTCGATAAACTACCATCCGAATTGCTTGCGATTTGCGTCTTGAACAATTCCACATTCATTGCAAGATTGTTGTGCAATTCATTGCTAACTTCATACAAATCAGCATCAAAATTATATCTTGGATTATTAATGATTTCCCGTAACGATAAATTATCCTTCAGCGCGATATTTTCAAACAGCTGCAAGATTTTATAATTGAAATTCGGTTGTTTGTCATCAGATTCATTGTGGTGTTTCTGCAACTCATCGAGCAACTCCTTGCAGTCTTCATAATTTCCCGTCAGCGTTAGGGCAATATCGAATATATCGTAATAATCGAGGCAGTATTTAAAATTATTTATCACCGCGCTGATCGATTCATGTTTAGGTATTGGGTTTTGATGTTGAAACTTTTTCAGTTTGAACAGTTTTGTCAATGATTGACGTAAATCATTGAGATTTTCGGTGAATATTATCTCGTGGGTGAGTTCCTCTTCATCCAGATTGAAAATCTGCAAGTAAATGTTCACATTGTTAGTTAATCTATTCTTGATTGATATTTGTGTATGTGTCTGGCCGCCAGAGTATAGTATAGATTTGAATCAAAACGAAACGTTCATTATTTCTGACATGTTCGATAGTGATGATAATGACGATTTTTCAGTGGAGGAATTAGAGATGCTAAAAGGGGAAACAAATCTTGTAAAAGCGTTAAGACAGGTTAGTGTTAAAAAATCAGCGAATAAACTTCATAAACCTAAAAAAATTATTAGAGTAACTAAAAAACCAATCGAGTTAGATTATTATCACGATGTTGATGCCGCTTATGGTGTTTATTTATCAGACAGAGGCGAGATAAAGCCGAATCGCAATGTGTACTACGCGAATAAAATGGTTAAAAATCTCCTAGATGATCACATTCGACAGCAGCGCAAATTAGCCGAGGAGAGTCCCGATTATGATTATGATGCATTGAAGCGCGAGTATTTACAGGATTTGGAGGACGTAAAGTTGTCGAGCAACGAGAATAATTTCGTAAATCCGCCACACGCGGAATCGATTAAACAAAGCGCTTTGAATTCGGTAAAAATACCGAAAAATTGCACACAAGCCGAGATGCGGCGGATTGGCATCGGTGCGGCAGAATGTTTCCTCAAAGACTTAATGGAGTTGAACAAAAAGCCGCTGAAAGAAAAGAAATCATTCCTCAAGCGGATGCTCAAGTTTCTATTATTTTGGTTTGCGGTTTACGTTTTGATCGCTATACCGTGTTGGTGTCAAAGAGGTAAGGTAAATTAACACAAAAATGATAAAATAGCAAATTATGCATACATATCTGAATAAATTCTGTTTGCGTTCGGGCAACCCTCGCATAATCTGCATTTATTATGTCTGCAAGTTAATTTATCATTGATTCTTATGCAAACAGAAATCTTTATCAATGAGTTGTTTGCCAATATATATTTTTAAAAAGACTGTTTACACGATTAAAGCAATAATCAATGCGTTTAATTGTTTCCTTGAATAACATTTGCAATTATCAGAACTAGACTACTAGACAATGAAATACTGTCAACACTAGTTTCAAAAACTTTGATATGCGTTCAGGGTCGGCTCGTGGCATATGGTATATAGACGCTGCAAAATGTAATATGTATGATACTTCCTCTGTCTCATAATCGCTGCTACATGTCAATTTAATCAAGGTTTAATGTTTTATGAATCTCAGAGTACTTTGATCCATTTGCTTAAACTCGCTTGTATTTGTTTTTACGTTGCTGTTGTAAAATTTAAATTTTGATAGATTTAACGCAGGCAAGATATGGCTGGAATAACGAACTGAAATTTCAGCCACCAAACAGCAAATGATTCAGCATCAATTACCACAAAATAATATTGACAAATTAATTGGGAAGCAATTACGAAAGCATTTCAATTAGCTATGGAATCTGTTTAAGTTATTTTTTTGTTTAATTTTTCATCTTTTGCAAAAAAAATTAGTAAATATTTTGGGTTAATAATCGAAGTGAAATGTAGGAACTATTTTGAGGCAGAGGAAGTATATATTTTTATAATTGAATTGTAACTTAATTTTGAAGTGTAAAGCATTTCTCGAATGAATCAACTTCGATTTTGCTGTTGTTTTCATTGCAAATTATACTACTGGAACTAGAGCAAGTGAAGGTTTGATGAAACTTGATTGGAAAACGTGGAAATTGTAGAAACATTTAGGATTTTGTAATTTTTGTCCATTGTTCGAGCAATGTTGTTCAAGATTTTTTCTATGGATTATCCGTGCATGAGTTTTAGTACATCGATCAAATGGGAATTCTAGTATAACGAGATAATAGCTCTTTAACAAATTCAAACTGATTAACAATCATTAAAAGATTCCTGCAAATAAACCAAAATCAAACGGTTTGTTTTAGAAACGTGTAACATATTGAAATTTAGCCATAAATAATTATACTTTGGATTATCCATGCCGCCTTAACCTGTCATTAGCCTAATAGTTTGTTTAAAAAAGTGTGAATAATCTTAAGGAATTAACATTCACTGACGTATAATATGAAGAGCTTAGAGTACCTAAAATACAGTGTCATAAAGCAAATGAATGACGTGATGGCAAGCAGTCTTATATATTTACCTAGATCCATGGTTATCAGCCCACGATGAGCTAAAATTTTGTTCCCAAAACGAATAAGAACGTTACAGTTATAGCGAGTCTTGACAGTTTATATGACAAATGAAATGTTATTCGCTTACTTCACGGTTTTGTATTATAGGTGGTGATTTAATCAATGATGGTGATAAACAAAGTTCTATTTCTTGACAAAGACTGCCAAAGCATTGTAAATGGCATTAAATTGTTATTATTTTTATGTTAATTTCACGTTGTTTTGGCCGTTTATATCAAAACTAACTTTAATAGAGTTGATCCACTTCAATTCTGAACTCTCTATATAATGAAAATTGTCGTTTATGCCAAACGTTATGATGAAGAATAAGACCAAAATTTCAAAATTTATATAAGGTGGCTAACGTTTCAAGCTAATTGTTGTGAAAAACACTGATTTTAACTCATCTTCAGATACAGGCTAGTACCATTGAGTAAGGATATTCTTACTCAATGCTAGTACCTTGATGATAGGAACAGATGACTAATAATCTCCAGAACATAATAGCGATATATGTGTGAAATATGATATGTTAAAAATTGTTGTTTATCACTTTTAATTTGCTCTGCCAAATAACATTGCTTTTTACCAATTTCTTCTTCAAGTCATAAAATTTGGCATAACCGACAACATATTATATTACACTAATTTTCAATTCTGAACCTATTTATTCTTACGTTATTATCACAATGGTGCTACGCTCAATATGTTGCAATTTTATACAAAACTTGAAGTTTCAGTTTTATTCTGCTCTGCCAAAAATCAACCAATCAATTTTTAATGTATTTCATCTATTAATTCGATTTTTTGGACCAACTCATCATACTGTAAAAAGTGCATGAATATCACTTAAAAACTATGATTTGTGAAATAAAACATTGCAAATTATGAATTTCTTTACCAAGCAATTTTCATATTTTTCATACATTACTTCTGTTTTTGAAACAATTTTCATTCGACTTGTATTTGAAAAAATAATTATAATTAAAAATCACACCTTGGGTAAATAATATGAAGTCTGTTAATGAAATGCCAATGTTCGCAACTTTTTTGTTGAATTTGCTATAAAATATACATTTTCAAATAAGCAGATATTAAATAAAAATTAATTAAACTTGCGTTTTTATTTCGAGGGAGTATATTGGCGCCAATTCTGAACTGCACACAAAAGCAAACTAGCACGAGCCGGCCCTGTATACATCCAGCTCCGTTAAACTTTAAATGTTTTGTTATGTATCATTGTAGAGATATCAAATAAATAATAGAAAAGTTTTATTTGAATGATGTTTAGGAGACGCGCTATTCCGACAAGTGTATGAGTCAGTTAACTTGACCTAAACCTGCCTAGTTTATCATTCTAAACTATGTCAATGTAAATAATAATAATAAAGAGAACGTTTTTGATTATGTTCAGTAAATGATGTCATTTATTGTAGGTTGGTGTTGTTGCTGTTGCCGATGCAAATTTTGCAAACCGCATGAAACCATTGACGAGATGAAAAAATTTTTAATGGACAATCCTATCGGTGTTTTACACGTTAACAACGAACGCGTTACCTATCCGCCGACAGTTTTCGAGCAATACGCGCAGAATAGATTAGAAAAAGTTATAATGCAACTCTAATTAAAAACAACAAAAAAAAACTTACTTGCACCACTTGATGTACTTTATCGAAACGATTCTGTTTCAAGCACATTTTAATTAAATATTCTGGCTTTGATAGCATGTAGACCATATCGCTTTTCTCCAAATCGGTTATCATTTCTAATCGCCACAGTCCATCGCTGACGTGCTTTTTCAGCTCGTTCAAACGTTGATTCTCTTCGGAACCTTTGTACTTTGTACGCACCTCTTCGATGCAACTCTTCACGAATGTGAGAATTAAGCGTAGCTGCTTGTCGGTGCAGAGGAAGCGTTTTTCACTGATTTCATCATCATGTTGTTGTAGGTGATCGGTTCGAATGAAGCATAGCGCAAAGATATTCTCCAAGACTTCGATTTGTGCTTTTATCGTTAGGTTGAGCAAGTATTGCGTGGATTCATGTAGCAATTCACTTAAATCCTTTGTATTTGTACTTCCAGCATCCAATACACATTTTATTATGTTTGTTATAATTATAAATGATTTAAAACTATCAATATCTGTTGTGTAATTAGCATTCTCGCGATTATATTCAAAAACATTGCTTCGTGCTTCATCATTCTGTAGTATCTCGATGATTTTCGTCCAAATTTCATTTTTATCTAGCTTTAAATAATCGGAGAACACATTTAGTAGCCTATTTTGAGTAATTGCTTTAAATAAAGCGGTATCATCAAGATTGCAATCCGGCCCATTAGACTTAACAAATTTGATGATTTTTAAGTTATAGCCGACTTGATTCAAATACGCCCTGATAAATTCATCCAAATTACCATTATTAATACCCTCTAATAGCCTCTCAATAGCGCCCACATCAATGCCACCCGTATTTGTGTGCCTAAGTATCTTACAAATTTCAATCTGTCGCTTAATTTCATCGTCATGAAAATCATCCAAGTTAAAATTTAATTCGGTCACATTTTCAATCCAATTGCGCCTTTGATAATACACATAATTAAATAGAGAGGCATCATTAAACAAATTTAACTCGTTATGAATCTCGTTATCAATGAAACACCTCAAAAACCTCTCATTCTTGTTAATTAGCAGACTCAAATAGATTAGATCCTTCCGTAAGACGTTTCGCACAATCAATTCGTTTAATTCGACGACGCATTCGCTTAATTGTTGCTCGGTCACATTTTCCACATCTGTATGTGCACATAAACAATAAACTTCTTTGATAGAATCACAATTTTCGGTTGTTTGTAGCTTATTCAAGCAAACGATGAACTTTTCCATTCTGTCTGCGGAATTAAACTCACTACATTGCACTGCATTTGATGTTAATGCAACTGTCCACTCAGACTTGATAAAAACATGTTTACTATTACAAAAATTGAGATAATAAATTTAAGCGTAAAATTACTCATGCTGGGTGATCAGCTGATATTGACAGCATGCGTATCATAATTAACGGTTCAAACGTTCGATCACAGATGGCAGACGCGTCCAACTTCAACTTGATGTCAAACATGTCAAATAAAACAACTGAACCAACTGAACAAATTCTCAACAAGAAATATTATTGTCAACGGTTACAACAATTAATTTCATTAATTAGGGTGATACAGATCTGTGCAATGGTAATGTATTTTTGGTATCCTTTTATTTATAGGGTTGATGTATAATTATTGGAGCGTTTTTCTACGTTTTTTGAAAAAAAACTACTTTGTTTGCCTTTTTTTTTCTAGAACATGTTTGTCTATATTGTAACTAATTAAATTGGGTCTTCAAAATTAGACTAACAATCGTTATAAACCACTTTGAGAAAGGTTTGAGGGTACAATTAGTATGTTGAAAGATTGATCAAAAGGTTCAAAACGGATGACAAAAATCCTGCAAATAAGGAAGCAGCAGGACCCAATTTAAATTTCTTAAATGATCTTTTAACGTGACTTTTGATTATTGTTGCATCACCGAAGAGTTCGTTGTTATCGCGAAATGACTCAGCCACCTTCTAACATTTCTGAAAGTGGTATGGACGAGCGTGAATTTTGATTTTCACTACACATTTATATTAGCTACAATAGAAGATACTCCCTCCGTCCGGAAATATGGTATACATTTTAGCGATTTTTGTTGTCCGGAAATATGGTATACATTTGCGAAAAAATAAAATAAATCAAAAAATGTACATAACAAGTATATTA
>JARJDW010015524.1:0-12747 GCA_030264715.1 Adinopsis sp. GC000173 | reverse complement strand
CATTAATTTAAATCAATATTCGAAAATGACCAATCAAGCAATTAAATAAATTAAATAAACTATATCCTTATATATAAAAAATAATGTATATAATAATAATATAAAATTGTTTATAGAAAAATAATTTACTTTACTCTAACTACTTCTTATTAAAAAAGGTTGATATATGTTGCTTCCAATCATCCTCTGAGATATTATGCGCCCAATCTGGAATATTACTCGCCGGCAATGTAATATTCAGCATCGCCTCCTTCACTTGATTAATCTTCTCGCTGTCCATTTCGATGTCCGGTTTGCTACTCCCTTCAGGACGCGACCATACTTCTTGCACCAACGACTCCTCCATGGTAACAATCTGTGGCAAATTCGACGGCTGCTGACTAGATTCTGCCACTACTTCCTCATCGGAATTCGCATCATCTTCCTCCTCGGCGCTTACAACTTCTTCGGCTCGCAAAGGCAGTCGTTCATATCCATCGTATAGATTGTCTTCTTCGTCGCTGTCCGATTCGACAGCGACGATTAAATCGCTGCTGGATTCCAGTGTGCTTTCATGATCATGAGCAGGCGGTTCTGGCAAACCCATATTTAGTAAAACTAATGGTAAACTATTCACTAAAACCATTTGTTCATAAAAATCAGCTGATTGTATTGACACTTGCCGATTGTGACCTGAAGCTGGCGACAAATACAATAATTTTTTTTTTAATATAAGATTATAATGTTTCTATTTAATAATAACATTTTAGTTTATAAATTTTTAAGCTTTGTATTGAAAGATAAAAAAATCCCTGGATAAAAATAATTAAATATTTAGTATAATTAAATATATGCAACCAATATTACACATGTTTAACTAAGCAACTTCACGTTATTTTGAAACAATTGAAATGTTTCGTGCTTCTTCATTATTACTAAGACATTTTTCGATAGTTTTAAGTGTTTAATAAGGATTTAATTGAAAATTGAAACCAGTTTGTATTTATCACAATTCATTACAAAAATACATTGTTTTATCGTTTTACTAAATAAATTAAATTAATACAAAATACTTGAAATACGTAAAAAATCATCACTATATAAATATACAAATTGCATTATTTATGTTAACTAAAAGAATTAAAAACCTAAGACAAATTGCATCATACATCTATTAATTAATTTATAAAAATCACCGCTTGTTCAGTTTGCGCCAAATCGACACGTACGTCGATGCGTGCATCACAAACGTAATGACTACAACCACGGTCATATTCATCCACAAATTCACGGTTTCGACGCCCATTTCGCGCATGAATTTACGCGGATCTGAGTAGTGACAATACACCATGTCTTCTTGACAAGGAAAATGCGGTCGTGGTAATCCATTCATCGCATACGCCACACCATGAAAACTAGCCCTGAAATAGCTAACGTGATACAGCCATTTGAACATGTCCGGTGTATCATCGTAGCGGATGCAGAATCCGAACACGGAGAAGAGGCAGGCAAGTACCGGGCCGATGAAGACGGAGACGGATGTGGAGCAAATTGAGCCGATGAAGTAGCCCCATGCTTGTGCGCATAGTGTACCCAGCGTGCAGAACAGGACGAAGTAGAAGACGCGGTAGTCGCATAGCTGTCCAGTTACCTGGTAAGTGATTGCTATGTAGATCAGACAGCAAAATACCTGAAATTGAGAATAAAAAAATGTTTAAAGGAAAAGTTAAAGAACAATAACCTGAGATATGCAAGTGGGAGGTAATTTTATAGAACCAAATGATACCTCCTTGGATGGGATGGGATTGATTAAGATTTAGCTTTGCTCAGAATTGTAGGTTATTGGAAAAAATTGAAAATAGTTGAGTGGTGCTGGTTAGAAACATCAATCATATGGGAATTCCATGAGATTATAAGAGTAAATAATAAGTTATAGTATCTGTTCTATTACATCTGAAACCATTTTATCCTGACAGACCACTGTAATAAGTTTGGGATCCTATAAGTACATGGGTCCCAATAATTGATATTGAGAGGAAATGAAATTCCAATTGAGAGTGAGATAAAAAGTCCGGGAAAGTTTATATTTGGGATAACATGGATAAGAATTGTAAATAGAGATTCGGGAGGGGGTGGGATGCTAATAAATATTTGGTCCCTTGCACAATACAAATTTGTATTTAGACACCTTTAAAAATCTCATTGATTTTTTCTACAAAAATGCTAAATGTGCCGCATTCTGTCTTCAATAATTTAATATGCGTAACAATTTCTTTAATTGAGACGTTGTAATGAATTAATGAATGCATGAATCAATAATTTATTAATTGCTTCGATGATCTAATACTACTTACTTGAAATGGTATTTCCACGAGTAATAATGACATTAAATAGGGTGGCAAATTGTACCATCGATTGAAGTATTCGCGCCGCAGCACGTTTAGCTCCAGTGGAACTGAAACACACAGATAATTCATTTAATATTAATAGATGACCAATAAAAAAATACATATTATACCAACATAATAAAATAGTTTAAATTCACGTAACAAACCTCAATTAGTTTAAATAGATTATTAAATGCATTATTCATGTTCGTTAGGAATGAAACTATTATTGTAATGATGCACTATCTATTAGATTTAGCACACACACAATATATAAATTGTTAAAATGATATTTTTTCATAATTATAATTAGCTTTATACCTTTCGTAAATACTGGAAATGGGAAAGAATAGTGGTAAAAGTGACTCAATCTGTGAAATCGACTTTAACATCTTGTAAAAAAATTGATAAAACACTGAAATTCACAATTTACTTATTGCGTAGTAATATTTTAGACAAACAAATCGATATGTCATTACTTTTAATTAGAATCATTCAAGAACACAAATCGATGCAGCAATAAAAACATCACCACAACCCTATATATGGAAACTTAAATTTGTTGAATGCTTATGTTGTAATTTTTATACAGAAACACACATGTGCAATTAAATTACACTCACATGATAATGTGACGGACATCTGTCCGGTGTAGACGACCAGCAGCATGCTGCCGTAGAAATACACATAGTTTGCGAGGAAAGTGTGCGCGTAGATGCCGACGCCGCGATACAGGTAGCCGAAGAGGATGCCGATGATGATGTGGGCGATGACACGATTCAAGTACGAAATCTAAAACAATTTGATCAATTAGTAATAATAATTAATTAGAGTGTTGAAATATCGTTCGTACGTATTGGCGACGTGCGATCATCAGATTGCGCTTGTAGAGTAGGAGGAATTGCATTAGAATATTTGCTGGCTTCGGCGTTGTGTAATGCACGATCTCATCAAGGCTTCGCGTTGACACATTTTTCGATGCGAGAACTTTATCTGCAACAAGCAATCAGTCAGTTAATTGATTTTTGTATTAATACCGATGCGTTGTTTGATATAGTGATTCTCAACATATGAGTCTCAAGCCAAAGTTAGATATCGTTTTTGTGATTGTTTATTAATTCTTTAAACACTTCTTGCTATGCTTTATCGTATTCACTCGTTTTTTCTCCCTTTCAGCTTTTTTTGTAAATAACACAAAGAGAAGAGCCAAATGAAACTCAAAAAATTTCAAAATGCAAGTAAAGCACAAAAATGTAAAAAATACACAAAACTTGATAAAAATCGTGAAAGACTCGAAAATAAAGAAGCAAAACAAAGTGATTTAATCAGCAGGCTTGAAACTTTTCAGTGAAGTTTTTATTGCTTAAATTATAGGAGCATAATAACGTTTAAGCACCACTAGTTTAAGTTGTAGGAATACTTCTAATATTATTAATACCTTTGCTTTCGACCACGATGTCCTGTTGTGGTGCCGACTTGGCGAGTATACGCTGCTGTTGCTGTTTCTTCTTCTCCAACTCGGCGAGCGTATCGACATCAGTGCCGTACTCGCCGATGGCGACGTCCATCACTGCAATTACAACCGCATTACACAATCATAGTTAGAATAGATTATTTACTTACAAAAATCGGCTGGATTATGAAACGTCGGACATTCGAGGCCGAGCTGAGCGAGTTGCGGCAGCAGATCGGGCACTTTACCATCGTAGATGCACAAGCCCTCCGACAGCACGTAGAGATGATCGAACATTTCGAATAATAGGGCTGAGGGTTGATGTATCGTGCATATCACAGTTCTGCCTTCGTGTGCCAGCTTCTTCAGCAGTTGGATGCATTGGCTGCACGATAAGCTGTCCAAACCACTGCGAAAAAAATATGAAAATCAATTAATAAATGCCCGTATACAAGGGCCGTCTGATAAGTTTTCAACATTTTTGCGCTTTTTTACAATTTTTCGTTTTTTTGTCATATTTTATCATTCGTGCTGGTTTTTGTAACTTTTTGCGATTTTGTACGCTTTTTTTATTCTTTGCATTTTTACGATTTAGAAATTTTTGGAAATCACTTTTGGTGCAATTTTTTTTAACGTGAAAGTGAAATTAGAACGATAATCGACGACATCTCAATAATTCTCTTTCTTTCTCAAAGTTGAAACAGTTTGAATTAAAAATTGTCGATGTAGTTTAGTTTATAACCTTGAAAATGAAAGTAAGTCGATTAAAAATTGCTGAAAGTATACTGCGAATTGTTATCAAAAGCTAAATTGTTGATAAAACTAAATATATGCGTGTTTGCAATTTTAATTTCATTCAATGCCAAGTCTTAGATTGGGGAGAAAAGAAATTATATAAATACTACAAAAAGTACTAGTATAAGTTGCAACTATCACTTTTTGTAAAATTCTCTTCTATTTCTATTCGACTTTTCTTTTCTTCTTAAATTTAACATTATTTTGCTTTGAATTGAAATGAATCGATGTAATATAGTTTATAACCTTGAAAATGAAAGTAAATGTATTGCGAATTGTTATCAAACGCAAAATTGTAGATAAACTATACGTAATAATCAATCGCGCAATATTATTTTCATTCACATTCACATGCTTAATAAAGAAATTAAATAAGAATACTATTTTAAGTGATGTTGAAGAAAAGTATACATATAAGTATATGTGTTGCAATGTCATCAAATCTATGTCATATTTATTAAATTTGTAGATAGATACTAGCTAGATAGATTAACCTTGACCATGTTAATAATGATGTGTAAATACATTTCTTGGATGTGGATAATCGATCTTTGTTCCCATCATCATTTATTCAACACACATTTGCAGTAAAATAAAAAAGGAATTTTTTTGTCGATTTTAATCAAATAATGTGTATAAGCACACATCACGTTTTCTTCTTCTAAAACTTAGATTACATCCAAAACATTTGCAGTAAAAAACCTATTTGAGTTTCGATTATAATCTAACTATATAAGTACCACTTATAATTCATCACATTTTTTCCTTCTAAATTTAGATTACATCCAATAAAAAAATGAAAGTTTATAGATATATAACAGATCGTTAAATTAATCCATTGCGTTTTGCGTTATTAATAAATCTATGCGGTTTTAATCTATAATAAAGATAGTGTGTAGTCGGCATTGATATTTTTCAAACACAAACACTTATCAAGACCTCAATTAATGCAGCTACAGCTCAACAATTTTTATCCAGCAATTTTCTGACAATCTATATATCATACCATTACGATTTACCAATCAACAGTTTTAATTAGTGCTACCTAGTGCAATTGGGCAATAATTATTATTTTACACATCTTGAGAAATTCTACAAGAGTGTGTTATTATTCCTACAATCGTTACTGTTACTAGTTAGTTAGTTAGCTTATGTAATCGCAGTCTTAATTTCATGAAATTAATCAGTAATGTATAAAAAAAACTATAATTACTTCCGTCGTCGTCCGAAATATAAAAAACCCGGCAGTTGGATTTCAATATTTCTCCGAAAATAGTAGCAACAGCAGCAGCGAGTGAAAGTAAATAGAAGGAAACGATGAATTAAGGAACAAAACTGTATTGTTTAAGTAGGTAACGGAAACGTAAACACGATTCAACGCAAAAAATGCTTGCTGCTGCACGGTTTAATGCCATTTAATCAAGTGAAGAATTCGACTTAATTTCACTTTCATTTTACATATAGGTAGTAAATAATTGGTGTAACTAAATCCTCAATAATCGGTAAATATAATCAAACAAACATATTTCTAGCCAGTCGTCTTATACAATAGGAAAGTAGTTTTTTTATCGAATAGATCTCTAGAGGAAGTAGTTACTACAATATTTAAATTCGATCAAAAAGCTAACGAGACTTTGATGAATTAAACACTTAATATTTAGGCCCAAAATTGGTGTAAATAAATCTTCAATAATTGGAAAATAGTAAAACTTATTTTATATATGAAAAGGAAAGTATTGCAGTTTTTTTTTTGTTTAAAAACGATAATTTTATCGAACAGGGGAAGTCATTTAATACTACAAATATTTTAATTCGACCAAGAAACTAACAAGTTAACGAGATTTTGATTGACAATTTATAGCGCAATTAAATATGCAAATAAAACTTTCTTTGCGTAAAAATGTAACTTGATATTTAATTGGAAAGCAAAACAAAAAATAATGCGTGCCGTATTAATGATTGAATTAATTGAAATATTGGAAGCTTGCTTACGTTGTTGGTTCGTCTAAGAATAGGATCGGCGGATTGCTGAGCAGTTCGAGTGCAATTGCCAATCGCTTGCGCTGCCCGCCCGACAGCTTCGATGTGAGCGTATTCTTGCACCTTTCCAATCCCAGCATCCTTAGCAGTTCCTCCACCTGGAAAAATGCACAATTTTATTTATTTACATTTGCCATAATAAACAAAGCAAGACCTAGACATCTATTACACTAAATCAGTGGTCTCCAAACTGTTAGAGCTATAAAATTTGGGTCGAGAAGTAAACAACGTTACTTTTTATAGATGGGAGCACATTTAATATTTTACACTGTATTAAACTACTAAACTACTGCTGTGACTACTCTCGCTTGCGAAAATTTCACTTTTCACAATTATTATGAATTTATATATAAAACGGTTAATGTTTCTCTGTTTTGCGCAATCAGAGGAGACATCACTTTTATGTGTTCAGGTCAAAACTCAAAACAACAATTTTATTGTTGCTCACCCGATTTTAAAGATTATATAAATGAAAATGGTGTAATAAGTAGTGAACAATAACTAAACATTACTAATAACTTTAATAAGTCTTAAAATTCGCTCCATGAATTGTAAAATTATACAAAAACTTGCATAAAGCAAAAAATATTTGGAAGAATTTCAAATTATTTACAAGCAACAAAACTTTCCATCAATTCCAATTGGAAAAGACCCAATTTTTTCGGTACATTAATTGTAAAAATCATGTTTCTCTTAAATTTTATAATAAAAAATGTGAAGATCATGCTAATAACTTGCATAAAGCAAAAAAAAATTAAAACTTTCCATCATCCATTATTACCTGATTTAATTTGTAAGCGGGACTAACAGCATAACCCAATTTCAAATCGGCGGTGATGAGCATATTCTCCATCACCGTCAGGTGCATGCGGAGCTCCTCGTCCTGGAAGATGTACGCGACGAGTTTTTGGAATTTCGGACTGTCCTTGCGCACCTCATCGTTGAACGTCACCTTGCCCGTAAATCCTTTCGATCTAGAATAATAAAAAAAAGGAGTTGAAAACGGACACACTTACACTATTACATCAAGATCAACCTTCAAAACGTAATTATTACATTACATTTTTAACAATTCGCACATGCATAGTAATGAGAATATTCGTAGCCAAATACTAATCGATTTGCGGCAGGAGGATAATTGATTTGTATCGCCACGTGCGGACAGCAATTTTGTAATTTTTTTTGCATAAGATCTATTGCACACTTAATTTATATGCAAAACAAATGCTTTTTTGTGTTATTTTACATTTGTCATGAAATTATAAACTAAAATACAAAAATTAATCTGCTTTTATAGTCTGAGTGTGTTAAAAGTGACATTTTCGCACAAGATAAATAAAAATCTTTAACTGCATTAAATTATTTTTTATACAGAAATAAGTAACCAATGATTTTTGACATAATGTAGCCTTCCTCAACTGTCTGTGATTGATTTTGAATGAAAATTGCAAATAAATTTGAAATTGTAATTTTATAATTAATTTGCTCATTAATATTCGATGCAGCTACTAAATTATGTGTTCAAATTTATGCATTTTTTTAAATTAATTGCGCAAACCAATAATTAATCAATTAACAAATATAATTTATTAGATAAATGGCAATTAATTCATCATCATCATCATCATCATCATCATAATCCTGCGCCCATATATTGATGCATAGTGTTTAATTTATGTGCTAATTAAAATTTGAATAAAGAAACCAACAAGGCAAAGGCTGAGAGTAAATATTGTTTATTGCGCGTTAGGTGGAAAACAATAGCGAACAACGCTTGATGCATTATTGTTACAATTTTTTATTGAAATCAAGGTTAAAGGTATGCATACATACAATATAATGGTATTACTACTTACATATAGCCGGCCAGGCCATTGAGCAGTGTGCTCTTTCCGGCACCGGATGGGCCCATGATCACCGACAGCTCGCCGGATTTGAATTCGCCCGAAATGCCATGCAGGATTTCCTTGCGCTCTGCAACAGATTAACATCAATTAGATTATTTATCACTTTTAGTAATTATCCAACACGAGTGCAAACAAATTCTATATTTACTAACTGTAGATACGTTTAACAAGTTTACAAAATATTAAAGTCAACTGGACTGCTTAGTATAACAAAAAAAATCATAACAATATGAAATTAAGCAATTTATGATAAAGAAAATTGTAACGTTCTTACATCAGAGACTTTAAAATGATAAATAAATCTTTTCTTCTTTAATTTTTCTTTGATTTTGCCATTTTTCATCAAAACATTTCAGGACTTTCAGCAAGGTTGTTCGAAAAACGAGAAGAACTTAGTTTGCAACAGTGAATTTCTCAATTTCTTTGCAGTTTCTATTAATAAATGATGATCGCTTGCAAAATTAATTTCAATTAATGTACAAACAAATTTATATTTACATACTATCGCCTGTCCGATGATGATTAAATTCCAATTGCACATGCTAAATCAACAATGCAATTAGAATATATTAATTTGACATGAGTTATATGCAAATATGCAATGGTGCGTTGTTTCGTAACTAACTCATTGCGTATGTATGATATAAAAAGAAGATGATTGCATTATTTTTCAATATTTTTTCAATATAGTGTTTCCTTCCTTTCGAGAAAGAAAAAAAAGCGCGCAGGGAACGCAACGAGCGCGCAACGGATACGAGTAGTTGGCTATATAGCCATCAGCTTTCAATTTATTGCGATTACACACTATGCGAGGTTCGTTTCATTTCATCAACAAACTATAATTGCAATTGTATTAGTGAAGATATGCAGCAAATTCAAAAATTTGCATTATAATAATAAAAAAACCGCATAAATACTGATTTAATTAATTTTACACAATAATAAAAAATTGTATAGAAACTGACCCAAAAATATGTTTTCTATCACATAAATTTAGTAAAGTAACATATACTAAAAAAGAAATGTGGATATTAATTAATAGTATATTGAATTTTATAGCCTATAAAGTTAAAAATTATGACGTATCTGAATTGGGTCGAAAGTTCATTGTGTCTGTCTGATGTCCCAAAATTTTGAGCTACATCGATGACGAGAATATGATGAGGATATCGTAAATATGTGCATAAATTTAGTGAAATGAGTCATTATAGTCCATAAGCAGCAACAGCTACAGCAGTCGATTCAAATAACGATTTTATTTTATTGCTTTTTTCAGTTTTACGAGCAGCGACCAAAATACTACTGTAGGATATTACCGGTGAGTGCCATTTACATATTTCTATTTTAATAAAAAATCATTAAGAAATTTAAGAAAGAAAGAAATTAAAATATCACTTTTCTTTCGCATTACGTGTCATTCTAAAAAAATCATTTTATAATTACCTATTGATTCACACCGCTGTCAATATTATAAATTTTTTATAAATATATTTCGTCGTAAGTACTATAATGGTTTCCTAGTACGGTGAAACCTCGATATTCAATCATTCGCTACACGTCCAATTCAAATTATCCTCGGTATACGACGGTTTTTGGTACAAAACCCTCCATTATGTAGAATTATAAAGTCATTTTTGTGACAAGCATTCGATATACATCCAATTCGAGATCATTTTTTAATTATCTATCAGATTTGATTGACACCGCTGTCAATATAATTCGACTGA
Source organism: Adinopsis sp. GC000173 (assembly GCA_030264715.1). NCBI lineage: Eukaryota > Metazoa > Arthropoda > Insecta > Coleoptera > Staphylinidae > Adinopsis > Adinopsis sp. GC000173. The sequence goes on along the minus strand of JARJDW010015524.1, from coordinate 2,459 downwards.
CGCAAAATAAAATGTTGGTTTTTTTAGATATATCGTGGTAAGTACAATAATGTTTTTCTAGTATAGTGAAACCTCGATATGCCATCATTCGCTACACGTCCAATTCAAATTTCCCTAGGTATTCGACGGTTTTTGGTACAAAACCTTTCATTATGTAAAATTATAAAGTCCAATTCGATATACGACCTGTTTTGAACAAAACAAATTTACTTTGATATATGTCTTTTATTCGGTATACGACCTGTTGTATTTATTAATGTTTGGTAGAAGAAATCACTTGTCAAGGAGGGTAAAAACAGTTTTTAGCTGCACCTCTTCGTCACAAATGAATTCTGTTTACATTTATACATAGGTACATACATCTGGAACGAATTAATGTCACACTTCCACCGAAGTTCCACTATATAGAATAGATTGTTTATGAATTAAACCACTATCTCTATACCGATTTTGCAATCACAGACAAATTAGACCGATTCTATGAATATAAAAAAAAACCAGCCAGCCGATAATTAAAACATCAACGCAATTGCACGTGCGTTTCACAGACGACATACATACATGCATGCATACGGGTATACTTAATATACCGAACTTAAATAAATAATTCAATTTCACAAATAATTTATATAGCATTAATTTGCTTCTTGGCATTGTCAAAGATTATCGATTTCTATGTGGTCAGCTTACCAGATACAAACGTTTCTCTATTATTATATGTTTGGTTAAATTATTAATTATGTTTCGATTGGGAAACCTTGACGAGGATGTTAATATAGTTAGATGACGAATGTTTGTTTCAAATTAAATTGCACCAAGCAAATAAACGACGATATTATTTGTGCATACGAAAAACAATAATGCACATTTTTTGTAGTAATTGAACAATTAAAGTTCAAGTTCAAAGCCACTGCTGGAAGAAGAAACAAGACAAAAAATCGATGATGAGGTTAAATGTTAAAACGATTAAATTTATCATTGAATGCGCGTTTTAAGTAATTATTTATTAATAATAAATGAGAGGCAAAAAATGTGGAAAAACAATTAATTGATCTACAATTAATATTAATATTGGAGTAATAATAATGTGCATATTTTGTTGGAATTCGATATTCACTCATAAACATATAATTTTCATTAAAAAATAAATTTTATTTGTAATTATTAACTATTATATTAATATATTTTCCGTATTTGATATTATAAACAATTAGCATTGTTTAATTGGATGTAATTGAAATACGCATCTTCTATAAATGGATATCTAAATAGGTATAATATATAACGGAAATTTTTCCATTTATACAATTTAAAATAAATATTACTTTTTGGATGGCAATATTTTCCGTAGTTGACATTGTATTATGTAAACGATTTGCGATGAAAATTATCATCGAGAATGAATAGTTTAATCTAAAGCAATTAAAGAGGCGTGTGAAAAAAACATCTTCAATAATAATACTATGCATTTATTTGTATCTAATTTGACATTGGAATTACTATCAGTCATATGGTAAGCTATTATTATTTGAAAAATGCACAAATTACTTTATAATTATATCACAAATAATGTTTGTTATACAATTTGATTGCTGCACTTGCATTCTTTGCTCAATAAAAATAATGATAAAGATATATCGCTAGTTAGATATTAGTAATACTCTGCGTAAATATGGTAGTTGTTGCCAATAACTATAACTTGTATGGATTGCGGAATTCATCCGCAATTAAAGAAGAAAAAAAACCCAAGACCATTCACAATTCACAGAAGAAACAATTAGAGTTAATTATGTTATGAATATCAAAGCGCAATAAAAATTGCATAAATTAATAAATAATTGTTGCTGGTATAAATACATACATACATGCACGACTTTACCAATTAGAGAAATGTTACTTTTTTTTAATTAAAAACGCGCGCACAGGCAACATTATATAATATTCTGCTGCTGCTATTAATGAAATGGCAAGTTGGCACACACACAACTATTGCATTTAAATTTCGATCGAAATGCTTAAAATTAATGTTAAATTATTGGATTGCTCTAGAAATAATTTGTGCCACTAGCAATATTTGCATATTTAATGCTTTTTCACAAAAACAAACAAAAATCAATGAATAAAATTATATTACCGTTTCTTGTAGTATTTATTTAAATTTGAGCAATTAAACATCACCATTTGCAATTAAATTATCAAAAATTGAAATAATCGCTTACAACTGCTAAATTAAAATGCAAGTTTTACTTATCTTTTAGCGATAATTATACTTTACATACTACTATGGATAGCAATGCCATGTATGTATTACTTAATAATTGGATTGTTTGCTCAAGAAATTTTTACACTAACATAGCCCTTGATATCTCTAAGCAAATGTCAGCTATGCTTAATTGATTTTCGTAAAGCAAACACACTACTGCATAGTGGATATTGCCCAAGTTATTTGCAAATGAAAC
>JARJDW010015521.1:0-25169 GCA_030264715.1 Adinopsis sp. GC000173 | reverse complement strand
CTTTAAGAAATTTTAAATACTTTGCAAATTTAAACATATCTAAATGATTAGTAAGGCGGGACAGGAGATTGCCCACTCTTGTGCTATACACTTGAGCACTTCAGGTGCACTAGACAAGACAACTTGACGTCTAATGACAAAATTGAGATCATATTCCATAGCAGTCCACTCAAAAACAGCAAATACTATCTATAAACTTCGATTCTATTTTTCTGGACTGTATAATTTATAACGGAATATAATTGTTGATGATATTTTAAATTTTTTAGAAGCTTACTGCGTCATTAGGATTAATGTCAATATAGTTATCTAATCTTATCTCACACACATTTTAGTATGATCGATTGGTAAATAGTGAATTAAGTTAGGGCATATAATACCTCACCTTTTATGACTGCACTGCAACATTGGAAATTGCACTTTGTAATTTTATTAATATGTTTGAATATGATTGCATCTGAAAATATTATTATAAAGTTTTAAACCAACTAATTAATTTACGAGAATTCGATCGACTTCCATCCTATTAAAATCCTATTAGAATAGATCAAAATTTAAACAGTTTGTAAACAGATTTATTAATCGTATATGCATACACAACCTAATTCATAAATTGATTCGTAATGGATTGTTTACAAACAAGTTTATGCCAGATTACATGAGGAATAAAAAATGATGGCTAATTAATGCACTGCAGCAGCAACAACAGCGAGAGATGCGTTTAGGCTCGAACTCATCCTTATTAACCTCATTTAATACTGAATATATATTTTTTACTGCAACGACAACAATACATACAAATATATGTATATACAAAAACAAAATAAAATTGATTTCTGTCGCGCTGTCGTTCGAAAAACTTTCTATTTGCACACGGTATGTCGTAATTCGTTGCTTTATTTTTAAATCTTACAAAACGATAAAGCAAACAATAAATATTTCATCTCGGACGCGTTGCTGCTGCTTTATGAAAACAAAAAGCGTTTTATTTAAAAGTTTGCGGCATTTTATTTGCTAACTTAATTCCCACAAACTTCCAAGTTTGCTCCGGACTATGCTAAACTAAATGATGGTCCAGTAAAAGCTCTTTGTACAATAGTTACTAATGAATATTCCCTAGTAGCAAACTCTAATTACTGGACATCGTCATTATTGCGTGCAGAAAAACAACCAACCACCAAAAAAAGAATGTATAAGTACATAAAGACATGAATTAATTTCATCGTGCGATTGTTACACACACAGTATTTTTTAACACACCTCTATCATAATTTGCAGCCAAACATTAATTAGAACATCCTACGAAACGAATGTGAATTGTGTTAATGTGCGCTTCCTACTTACGCGAGCGGCAGTAGTAGCACAGTAACAGAAAAAAAGCACTTCGGCAAATTTTTATTATTCAGTTTAACTTCAATAAATTCTGCGAGTTAGTTAAACTGTGTCAAACTGCGCGGTAATTTCATTTTCAAATTGCTTGCTGTTTTTACACAAAATTACTAATTGCAAAATTTGAATTATTGCAAAATTGAATTTTAGCATAAATTCACAGTTTTATTATGAATTTCGCTCTTGTCGTGCGCGCGTTGCACAATTTAACATTATTTTGAACTTTTCGCATGCAGGATGTTGCAATTAAGTTGCAATTTAAACAACAGCAACAAACTTTTCTCTACGATTTTATAATTAATTTGATATAGTACCATTTTTATTTTATGCATTAAATTATTTTATTCAATTTTAATTTAAAGCGAATTTTCATGCGGAATTAAATTAAATTAAATGTCGGTCATTATAAACTTCCCGGAATAGTTCATCATCTCGAATGACACGATTTAATAATAAACCAGAAATAATAATAAATTTACCTGTAAGCGTTGACTATTAGAATTATTACGTTGAATATATATTTATTTCATATTACAGGTAAAATGAAAACGTAGTAGTTAGTAATTGCCCCAAACTCGCACCAAACTCGACAGCCAAACAAATTAAAATCGTTTATTTAAACATCGTCAAGTGGACTATTATTTAACTATTTATTAACAAACAGCATCCATTCTTGACCCATCATTTAATAGACCAGACGTATTACTCATATTTAACTATGGGATAATCAACAAATTTAATTCGATTTTCATACACATTTATTTCATTTTCAATGTCACCGACGACTGCACTTAAAATAATGAATAGGTCAGTTATGAGCAACAAAATTACATCAATTTCATGAGTAATCTCCTTGTTTCCGTACAATTTCAGCGACAGTAAAAAGATTTTCCCATTCATAATGGAAGAATGTACCTATTAGTCAATATTTTGCTTAAATAAATACCTATTCATGTGTAGTTCTAATTATGATTAAGAAGTTTTTTTGATTATAACTTGAAGTATATTCGAAATTAACAAAATAATTCATTCTAACAATAAAAGAATTTTATTTTGTATATTTGGTGATATTACTTTTTTAGTTATTAGTAATATTTTACGGTATGAAGCACTTCCTTTTTATACACATTTTATGCACACATATTACTTAAAAGACTTTAGACATGACAATTTTGGCAATTACATAATCATCATGAAAACATTATATAATGCAAATAACTACTTTACAAGGACATGGGTTTGGTAAAGACTTACTAATAAGTCATTTTATGCTTTTACATCTTAAAAAATTACTTTTATAACAAAATGTTAATATTAAAAGCGTTTATCAAATCTATGTGTGTAAAGTTTATGGTGACTTTATGATGTTCTCGTCACTTGTCACCTATGAAATTACTGGGTTACATTATAACTACCTCTGCTCTACACTATGTTTAACATGTACATTAAATATAACACCCATTTTAACTAAAATAGGTGTAAAAATTTAATAGTGACTAAACAAAAATCGTTTAAAGTCGGTTTATCATCTCTATTTTTGCTTTTTTCATATGCATAAAAAGATAAAAAATTGCATTATCGATGATTTAGTCTTGTTTTCGTTTTTGTATTCTCTGAAAGCTTAAATTTTTAAAAATATACAAAAAAAAACAAAATAGATTATTGACATTTATTGAAACATTAATGTAAAAATATTACTCCCACAAATTTTCTTTATTATTCAAAGAAAACTTCATTTCATCATGCAATTTGGGCAATAAAATGATTGAAATAAAAAATAAAAACTACTTTAAGTAAAGTGGCTGTAAAAACTTAAAAATAGAGATGATAAAGTGACTTTAAACGTCATCTTCACCTAACTATATAGGATTGTTTTTCTACGATGCCTAAAAAGCACTCCACTTTTATGCATCATTTTGCAACATTTGTTTAATTCAACTCCTTAACATTTCAATCAATTAACGCAGCCACTTAAACATATTTCAATATGTTCAATGTGCTTGTTTGCATTACGATTGATTGCAACAAATATCAAACACGATTTTTCTTAATAAAAAATATATATATATTTTCTCCATTCACATGTCAAGGTTTCAATCATAAAATAGGTACACAACTAAGAGGATCACAATATTCAAATGGGGAAAAATTGACTAATTGTTTTGCAATATAATTATTCACATTTCTATTCAATCAAAATCACTCAAATCAACAATTACCTGATCATTATTATTATTATTATGACTGTACAATAAAATTCTGTACTTTTCTATTAGCTACAACCAGGTTAAATGAAGCAGCAAATATAATAAACAATCGTAACTTTGAAACGTAAATTATAATATTTTCAGAAATATTGCAAAAGAAACTTAAAAATGCGCTAAAATGTTAACCCTTACTTTGTAAATTCTATACAATTTATAATATAAAGCATGAATCATATAATATTCTATATTTTTTTGCAAATTAGCAGAAATTAGGTAGTTTAGGTGCTTTTTTAATAGCTACAACCAAGCTAAATTAAGTAATATTGTTAGACTGCAGCAAATATAATAAATTATGAATTTACGATCATTTTCGGTTAGAATTATTAATATATTTATATTTAAAGAGGTTGTAATTTAGAATGGGAAAGTGATATCTAAACGAACACCTTGAGTATAATAAATCTGTGTAAATTATTTAGTAATTCCCTTTTCTAATAAGGCATATCATAGTGTGTAACAACGTCTATGTGTGCGTCGCTATGTGTGTGTGTTTTATAAGGGTGTTTTGGTGTAATAGTAAACGCACCCCTATCTCGCAAGTGTGTGTGTGTGTATGTGTGTGTGCGCGCGCTCCAATTTTCCTAAATTACACCTAGCTTTGTTTTCAGCTCTTTGCACAAATCTTCCCAGAAAGCAATTTCAGGGTGGAACGAGAATAGTTAGGTTTTTCGCAGGCGATAAAGATTCATTACTGCGCGTTGTATTCGTTAGAAAACGGCGACCAAAAATTTACTCCGACGCCATTCCTTTACGTTAAATAAATGTATTTCTTTCATGAGTTTCGTGCTACCCAACGCGCGCGCTATTATCTTGTCTTTAAACTTTTTTTCTTTCGCTTCCTCCTTACGTACGTTCATTCGTTCGTTCTCTGCTGCTGCCTTTGCATTGCTTTCGTCTCGCTTTTCAGCTTTTCCAACCAACAACGCTTTTGTGTATGCGTTTTCAAACACACTCTCGCACGCATTTATTTACCACGATGATATTTTTAACAGAAATTTGCAATGTAAATAACGCCAATGTTGTTTGCTTCAAAATGCTGCGCTGTTGGATGTATATAGTACGTACGAGTATGTATATTTTTAAGCAACTATTTTCAACAGTTTCAAAACGCATTTGTAAATATTGAACAAGTCTTAAACAACTTGTTTATCACGTTGCAATCAAACTGGAATTCCCTATTTAATCTAAAACCGTGTTTGCGTTGGTATTCTTTTCTTGTGCAAGTGCACCACAAATGTTTTGTAACCTTGTTGTTATTTATTTAATTAGGACTTTCCCAACTTGTAATACTATTTTGTATACATTATACAATACAATCAACTTAAACTAACAAACAAAAATGTTGCAAAAAACAATAAAATATTGCTGGCTATGCTAATTTCAAGAGATTACATTTTTCTAGTTGATAGTAAAAAATAATAAATTTATTGAAAATCATTAATCATTAGATAATTTGCATAAAAATTAAAATAACTATTCAATGTGTTGTTGTTGTTCAACAAACAAAGTACTTTAAAATTATTATATTATAATAATTTAACTATTAATTTTTTTTTAATGAAAAAATTTATAAGCGACTCGTACATTTTGTATGAACGTCTATTTTTATCCTCACATTATACATAATATAAATTTCAATTCATAGCACAACAGCATATTTTATGTATGCATTTTAAAATTAAAATTACAACACCACTATTCATTATTTGTAAAATACTTTAACGATAATAAACAAAAATCAATTATACGCGCGAATTTAATTAAAAACTGATCGAGATTTGACAAGGCTTTATATTACACAGACGCAATTTTTCCACAATCCACATCGCAACTTCAACAATAATAACAAATTATTCGTGCGCGCATTTATTTCATTAGCATTATATAGCTGTGAATTGAATATGGCCTATACGTTATTAATTTTAATTTATGTACATATACATATTTGTATTTCGCTGTGTGTTTGCATGTGTATATGTATGTGTGTGTGTGCACACGCTTTTTTGTTTGTTTGCCGTTTTCGTTTTTATTTTTTGTAGCGCAGCGCATAAACACCACCAACGTGTATTGTATTAATCGCTTCCATTCCAATTAAAACACCTTCGTACATGAACGATCTTAATTGACTTGTGGGTGATTATTGATAAAACTTTAATAAATATATAAAAGTATATTAATCATATCGCGCGCGGTTTTGTTGTTGCTGCACGGTAGGCATTTCTCCCATCGGTAAATAAATAAATGTTGCTACTGCCAGTGTGTGTTGGATTTTGAAACAATGAAACCCCAATTTCAATTATTTTCAGGTAGAAATCAACTTAATACAGTGTCAAACCATGAAAAAGCACACTTTTTAATTGATAAATTAGTACTGAAATTAAAATTTGTGTTCTATTATATAGAATCTATGCTATTTGGTTTATTAATTTAGTTAATTTTTGTAGGTACAATTTAATATTAGTACCACCTATAGTTAATATGGTATGTAAACATTATTTCATATTTTTTATTATTACAATTAAATTGTTGTGAATTTATCATGAAACCGTTGCTTTTGTTAAAAATATTTGCCTTTAAAAGAAAAATGTCATAACTGACTAAATAATTTAAAGCCTATTTTTTACAAGAAGACAGGCAAGGCACCTGCTTGGAACCAGAATTAGTAAATTGGGGGCCCGTTATATATTCTAAAAACGCTATTTGTACTAAAATGGTCCTTAAATATCCAATAAAGAGTCATATTTGCTTAAACATTGCAAAAAAGAAGCAAATCATTTCTTTATAGTTAGATTAATTATAATGTTAATATCTAAGTATGATAATAATATTTCAGAGCCCGTAAATGCCTAAATTAGGTCCTGGATTGACTTGATAATAAGTAAAATAGTCAATCTTCACCATTCTTTCTATACATGAAACCTAATTTATCATGTGAGGCCCTTACAAATGCGAAGCCCTAAGCTACAACGTTGTTTAGCTTTTATGTGTACATCCGATGTCCTAGCTGCTTCTGCTTCTGCTGCTTGGCCCCCAAAGAATACACATAAATAAATGACGTAATCAACGATTACATACATAGGTTAAAATGCGCGCACAGACTTCATTTTCTTCCTAATTAGCGCTACATTCATTAACAACAATAGAATGTAAATTATTATTTGTTTGAAAAAAAAAACCAATAACAACAATAATTGTTAAAGGCGCATTTTTATTTTTTCATTATTATTATTTTTTTATTACAATAATCGTTAATAAACGTCAATCGTGGCATGTTAAAGCAAGATTGCTGCTTTCAACATACCTACTATTTGATCGATTCCAATTTTAATTATCTGTAATTAAAGCAACAACGCCCAATTACCGAAAAAAAATTACAACAACAATCAAACGCGCACACACAACAATTCATTCAATTCTAATGTTGTTGTTGTTGTTTTAAGAATCGATTTATTTTGCAATAAACACAAGGGTAACGTTAAAAGTGAATGTTTTTTTTTCATTCCTTCTGTAAATACGATTAGTCCATGTCTTATTTTCAACCCATAAAAAGAAATGTGTAAATTTTAATGCGATTAAGCATAAAATATTCAAATTGTTTCGATAAATTTGTATGTATTTAGCTAAAGGTCAAAAATTATCTAGGTATTTAATATTTTTTTTATATACAATATATTAAATTTCGCAGTGGAAATTAAGCCGTTAAAATTATTATTATGTAAAATATATAACATTTTTAATTAGGTGGCTTTATTTTACGTTGCAGATTTATTAATATTTAAATTAATCGTTTTAATATTTTCCTAAAATGCAATTTGAGAATATATTTATTAAAGAGCACACGCGAAACCGTTCTTTTTTACATTATTTTGTTCGCCGTGTTTAATTTTAAATGAAAATGCATAAAAGTTAAAGTCATACAAGACATAAAAAATCTTTTTATGTTTTCATGCAAAAAATGTATAACAATAAACAAAGTAATGTTATTTTTATCATTTCAATCAATTTTAAAAAAGTGATATAGTTATTTTAAATGCAAGAAAATTGTAGGTTAATAGTTTTTGCATGTGTAATAAAAAATTTCGAAAAAATGTCGCATTTTATAGAACAAGCCGATCACAATTTCCGCCTCCTTCCATTCTTTGTTCTCCTATAGAGTTGGTGCAAAGGCATAAAATTCTATTGTAAGGTATTTTATATAAAACAAAATGTCATTATTTCCATAAAGACAATTTTAATAGACTCACGAATGTAGTGTAGTCAGTCGCATTTTGATTGTATGGTTTATTTAGGAAACAAATTTTACGCGCTTGTAACGGAATGTGATGTTAAAATGTGTATAGTTTAGTGAATTCCATTGTTTATTGTTTTGATGAAAATTATAACCACATCAATAATATTCAACAATCGCTCAAAATCGGAGCATATTGACAATAAAAACTTTATCTAAAACAACGTATCACTCATAAAATTGCAAAATATTTGTTCTATTTTATTAGAGAGGAGACGCCATGCCATAATATTTATATAGCTATTTTCCCTACAGTCTGCCAACTCAAACATCTATCTAATCCAACTAATAAAATGAAACAATACAAATACATCAAACATTTCCATTCTATTTCTAGTTTTAATTTCATCATTGCAAGTGACTGTGAGTCTACTACATATGTGTGTATGTGTGCACGAATTAAATAACAAATGAATGATGTCGATATTGTCGACAAGCACAAATAAGATAAATGATTTAATATCGTCCTAGATTTGTCACTAAGTGTTTGCAAATTCAAACAGAAAATAAAAAGTGATCTTTTGATTGATTTATTTCCAAATTGTTATACGTTCGTATTAGCAAAACTAAGTGATAAATTATAAAATCACAAGAAGTAAAAGAAGAGAGAAAAAAATGCGCTTACAACTCTAATAAATAAAGTTCAAGTTTGTAACATTTCAACGTCAAAATCATAAAACTTTTCAAATAAATATACCAAGAGGAGGAGGTGGAGGAGGAAAAAAACATAAACGAGTAGGAAAGGAAAACATGAAAACAAGAGTCAAACATTTGGAAAGCGCCATTCAGTATTCATTTTCAGTGCGCGTTTAATTTTCTCGTCCTTCTTCCTCCTAATCTTCTTCTTCTATACAACTACACTACGCACTTCGTCTTCTTCCCAAACTGGCTGGCATCGTTCGTCCTCCGCTCGCTCCATCGTCCTCTTTTAGCTGAATTGTTTCGTCGTTTGTAATGTGCTGTCAGCAGTTTAAAGGCATTGCGGCCTCGGCGCGCGCGAAATAAAATTGGCTCCAATTGCAATTGTGTGAAAAGTACTAAATGGAATTAAAGAGTAAAAGACGTATTCTTTAACATTTCCAACTCCCCCACAACAAATCATATTAGATTAGAATTTAAATACGCTTAGCTTAGCCGTCGACGGCTGCATCGACTAGCTGCTGGAAAAATTGGTAAATGAAAGGATGGAGAGACAAGTGTTGTCGGCGGCAGAGGAGAAGGAAGGGCAGATGTGTTTGTGTTCGAAAAGGGGGTTGCATCGTTAAGAGAATGTCTGTCAAGTCTTGTATAAGGAGAAAGAGAGTGTGGTGGTTGTAACGTCGTCGCCAACTCGGAAACTGCAACATGTGGTTTGTTAAAACTTACAACAACCGAAATCTCCGTCTTTCGGCTTCCTAATCTGACGAATCGTCAACACTGCCGATGTGTTACTTCACCTTAAAACTAAACCGCGTCTAGACGGAAACGAAAATCTCTATATATGGTAATGCTCATATTCCATCACGAAATTTAATTCCAATCAAAATATTACATATGGTAATTTGTATAACATCTTGTATTACTTCATCTCACAAACAACTCTAATCTCCTAGACATATCTAATAATCTAAACCAATAATAAAAATATTAAATTTCATGTTTGTATTCATGGAAGTTTATAAGCATATTATTTCCATACGAATTCAATGCTTTAATCTATGCAAGAGTGCGCTTCGAAAAGAAAAGGGAACGCGCAAATGCTATCTGCGTCATTTGCGATGGCTATTCACAGGAGCAGCAAAGCAACGACGCATTTATTAACGTCCTATCACTATATACTGCTGTGTTTTTCGATGGTAATCTATACCTAAATCAAAATCACGCCCAGCGAATTTAATTTTATCAGCGCAAACAGGAAGTAGGCGACTTATTTTTCCTCACCAACAACACATGCCCTACGCTACGCACAGCAACAACAACAACAACGTAATCGCTTTGTGTGTGTGGCGCTTTTGGGAACATTACAAATATTTCGCTCTGTTTGGACATTTTTCCCTCTACGAAAATAAAACAGTACAATCGCTGGTGGGCCAGCCTCCAGCCATCTTCAAACGTGATTCATTTACGAAAATTGTAATACCTATTGTACACTTTTACAATCTCAAAAACATAACAAATCCCTTTATAGATTTATTAGGGTAATTCAAAATTAAATTGGACAAGTGTTTTTCATATTGGATCTCACCTTCGACATTAATGCGTAGAATTGAGTCAGAAAAATATGTAAACAAAGATAGAACCTAAAAAACATTGTTAATTATGAATGAACGTAATATGTAAGTGAATCGCTTTATATTAACCATCTAAATAAAGTGCGCCTCATTCGCAATTCACTTTAAATATGATCGGTGTCAATGCATCATAAATTTTAACAAGCATTTGGCTCGTTTTTTTGGCGTATAAAAATACATTAGATCAAATTATAATTGCAAAACGTAAGGCAGCAGTATGACAGATCAAAGAAAATTTGTAATAAATACTGTACTCACTCAAAAAAAAATTGTTAAAACCACATCAATATCAAATATCCCCATTTTTTGATGAGCTGCTTTCTAAAATAAACAAGATCATACATATGTTATGCCACGCTTAAAAATAGTATGAAGATATGAATTTTTAAATTGTAGTGAAATTGCATCCAGAATTAAAATACGAGGCTGATTCTAACAGTAAAATTTCTCCATACAGAATAACATCTTTAATTTTTTTGTGTAAACGATAATAAATACATATCGTAGCAAGCTATAAGTAAGCTTTGACACCCAAAAATTTACTAGCAAGTAGTGGACGATTTAAAGTTGCTAAAAAATAAAAGCTGAAAAAATATCAGAACATCTATGACGCACAAAGTAGTTGCTAACAATTAGTGTACAATCATGAAATTATCACTGAAAAATAGACGTTGAAGATACATACTGGCGATTGTTGACACAGACATTTATAAAGCTCGGTAAAATTACAATTGATACTCCGTGCACTTTGATTCCTAAAATACCTATCCGAGCTCCAGCCTGGAATTGGCAATCAGTGACTGCCATTTATTCCCATAGTTAGATTATCATTTGGTCGGAAAACAATTCGGCGCTGACGATGAGGTGAAACACGTGGCAATTCGCTCCTTAAACTGCGGCACAAAAAGCTGCAACTGCATGAAAACTAAAAGATTAATTAACTTATAATATGTAATATGGCTTGTTTTAGAACCAACCTCGTATTTGTTTTTACGACTGGATGCTCTTTTCGGTCAATTATCAATCAAGAATATACAGTAAGTACATACAGCAATAATTTTAGGCGCCAAGACCTATTAAATTTGCTAGAAAAATGTGAAAATGTAATAAACGATCCATAATTTCGTTGAATATTCGCCAAGCGAAATTTATCTATAACCAAACAAACCAAACGCTTCAAAAAGTTTATAGTAGTATAGAATTAATGTTGCTGCGCTATTGTGAACAAAAAAAAATAACGCTGGAAGAAATAAAAACGCTTTTAAATTTATTACACTTGATAATGCTTTTATATTTTTGTGCATTTGATAGACAAATAATGTGATTAAAAATCTACGATGCGATGAAAGAAAAATGTTTTGATGGAGTTATTTGGATGGAGGCGAAAAAAATATTGATGTACAATGTATACATAGACAAGCGACAATGAGGAAAATGCATCAAATAAGCTGCTGCTGACGGTTAATTTAAATAGGCTTTAATTGAAAATCGGTGTATTTTATTTAGAATGCATCTAATGTAAATATTTTTAGACAGGCATTTTTTTAAAGCGATTGAGTTACATTACAGCCAACGCGTTTCGATTGTCAATATTTTAAAATGTAATCCGTACTAGTCTTTAAATGGGAAAAAAAGCTTCTAGGTGTATGTATACAGCTTTTGTTTACACATCATCCAAGATTACCTTTTTAATATTTAGTTTGGAAGTTAAAAAAAAGTATTATATTGTAGGTATTATATATAAATTGTTTGGACTAGCTTCAAACATTATTAGAGTTGCTTTCTTTAGTAATTACTCAGGTTTAACCTTTAGCGATCATTATGGCTTTTAGTGTAGGCAATTTTTCTCACGTAATATTTGTTGTATAAACAACACCCAACGTGTTTGCGTTTAATACATTAGGAAATATCACTTTCTTGGAATATAGAAATAATGAACCTGTCCATCAATACTGAAATATTTAATCTAAAAATGTTGAAAGGAGTAATTGATTGAATTTTAATTGCTTTTCCTAATATATCGCAAATAATCACTATATCAAAAAATATGAAAACATCCAAGTAAGCAAGCAAGCAAGCAAGCAGTTTAATGCGAATTAATTGAATTTGTTTGTAGGTTATTAATACTAGTAGTAGCAGCAGCCAGCAAGTAAAGCCCAGCATCGTCGTCGTATAAGTATGATGTTGATGATAAATCTCATCGTATTATTTTTAGGACGACGCTGCTACTACTACTCGTCGTCGTACGTACTATCTCACACATCCATCGTCTAATGCCAATATGTTTGCTATTTGAACTTATATGCGCGCAACTGGAATATTTGTGTGACAGAGAATTTGACCTGAAATGTCTTATTTAGATTGATGTCGAGCTTACAGAACTCGGTGCCAAGAAGATGCGCCGCCGCGCTCCTCTCTCAAGTGTTTGCCAAACGGCATTGCAGCAATGCATATTTTGCATCGTCATTGATAATTATTTTCATGCAAACATATATATGTGAATGTAAATGTATTATAAAAAACGATCCGACGTTATTAAATTAGATTAAAAGCAAAATTATTCGTCTTAGTTGGCGCGCAATAAACAGACAAGTTGCATATTTGTCAAGTGGGAAAGTTATATAATTACTATTTCATAACAAGGCTTAAGGCATCCCAGGAGTATTAAGCGTCCTGAAGGACTATAGAGGGTCCAGTGCAAAACCCTTGACCATTGAAAGTATTATTTTATTACTTTGCACCCTCACACATTCACCGAGCTGCAAAATTTAAATCGCCGAGAGCGTTAACATTTCGAAAATTGCAGTTATATTATGTTTAATTGATCTATTTAATGTATTTGTCAATTTTCGGATGCGAATTGGATATTAAATTATCATTTTGTAATGGTGCTGACCATTATTTATCCAATCAAATGTAAACACACAATTTATGCATTCAATTAGCTTAATTAGACGAAAAATGCTTATCGTAATTACGCAATAATAATAATTATAATTGTAATTTAAAATTTTTGCCAAACTAACCTTGTTGCCGTTTTTTTGCGAGACATTGATAACATTTGATGATTACGCTGCCGAAAAACGTCCATTAATTGTTTTACAATACAACACTCGTTTAATTGCGCAATTAATTCTATGTAACACTTGTAGTTAAACACTTTTTAACACGGACACATATTTTGAGGTTATGTATTTGCTACCAACCAACCAACCAACATCCTGCACGATTGTATGTGAATGTATTGTGGGCTGCATACAATTCAAATGGAAACAAATTAAAATAAATTATTTACAATTCTTTCTATTGCAACTTGACAAATTTGCTCACAATGCATTTTTTCAAACATTACCGGCGCGAAAAATTGCCATCGTTGCAGTTAATTGTAATATATAGTAGGTTTTTAATGTGTAATTGTTAAATCAATGCGGCCATGATATTAACATTCAACTAATTGTCAAATTGAAGGATAAAAATGTGGTGTCATATTATTATATCAAATAATATATAATTTATAAAATTTAATTAAAAATAACGAATGTTGTTGAATAAAACTAACGCGCAAAAATATTAATTGATTACAACAACCATTTTTGTATAAATACTATAGTACTTCGGTTCGGTTTAATTAAATTTCATAAATTTTTTCGACGCTACCGAACAACACCCATTGAATGTAATTTTTAGTTTTATATACAAAAAAAAAACGATATTATTGGTTATATTTGGTGTGTGTTGTGTGTAAAAATGTTGGGCATAACTGTGAGAGCACGAGAGGAATGAAAACATAATAATTAATTTTTCAGAGGATGCATCTTGAAAATTTTCTCGCAGTGTTAATAAAAGCGAAATTAAAGTTTTATTGGCGCATATATCTGTTAAATAATAAGACTGCGAGTTGAGTTTATTGTAGCGTGGAGGCAGTAAAAGAACAAGAAATGAAAGTATAAATAGTATTTCATGCCCATTTTCCTACCTTCATTATATTTTCGCATGCAATTCGCTTCGTAACAAAGTTAAATATTTTATTGAAGTAAAGCAATTCTATAATTGCTTTAGGATGGTTTAAGAGTTGGAAAACAGTCGCTTTGTTTACTCTACTGTAAGGAAGGATACTTGCGCGCGCCTTTGCACGACTTTTTTTCCCTTTTGCCTCTTAAATTTACTTACTTTTAATTAAATTATATCATTACTTATAACAATAAAGTTAGGTATCTGCTAATTTAAAAATTTTCGTTTTTTTTTCTTGAAACAATTTACTTTGATTCTTAATTACACTCAGATTATACTTTTAATAAAAATTGATGATTATATTGTTCGCATTTATATTACTATTTAACTTACAACAATGGTGTTAACAATAACTAACTGAAACGCATTGTTAAGTAAAGAGAAATCTCTAATTTATTGGTGATTAAATGTTGTAATTAATGATCGGCTTTATCTGAAGCACCAATTGTTGTGAAAATCTTGTGTGTTGTACTTGCTGGTTGTAATAAAAAAGGAACTTTTTGTACGCAGCCTAAACAATATGCGGAGTGTCATAAAAGAGTTTAACATTTATTAAGTAACCTCAACAAGTTGAAGTTAATTTTTAGTTTACTACACTTAAACGAGAAAATGTTCTTCACGCTGCTTCAATAAAACCTAAAACACTAACAATATATATATTTAACTGGTGAGTCGAAGAAACGATTATTGTATGTGTAAGTACAAAAACATAATTGGTATACGTATTACGTTTTGTCATTTTAATTAAAGTTTTTAAATGGGTTTTAATTTATGAATAATTTAATTCATTGGTATATCAATAATTATACTCATTTTCAATATACCTATTTTTGTATAGCATATATTTAGCTCTGTATTTGACACCGCAAACAATTTTACTTCTCTATAATTTCAGCAGTTCTGATGATGACCAATACAGCTAAAGACATTTTAATAGGAGTAAATAATTTGTGAACCGTTGTTATAGCGCATGATAACATCATAAGCAATAGATTATTTTATTATACTATTGTGTTTTGTTGTATTATAAAGTGCCTAATAATATGTCGAAGATGAGTATAATGAATATGAATTCACTCTAAAACTTGAAACATTTTCATAATTGGACAGAACTCAATTTACAAAGTAACGTATTTTTATTACGGTGTGGGAAAATTTACAACTTTTTAGTATCTTTAGAATTCTCAAATTGCACAAAATATCACTCAAAAATTAAAATATTTTTCAAAATTTGACATAAAAACAAAGAAATAATAATAATAAATATGTAAACTTTTTATAGTGTAATCGAAATGTAAGCTATCACAACATAAACTTATGCTAAAATCAACCGCAGATAATTATTTATCAATCAAATACCTTAACCAGTTTTAATTATTTAGTTTGCAATTGCTAATTTGTTACGTCTAGAAGATAGCATTAATTAGAAATATATATTTTAATCTAATAAATTGTTTCGCTTTATATCTAGGTAGCAATAACTCATTCATTAAAGTTGAGTAAAAATATTTACTTTGAAGTTTATTACTATGCTTTGAACTATAAAATGGTTTAAAGAAACTAAAAAAATATGTTATTAATTAAAATTTGAGTAAAATCTTACTTAGAAATATATTTTAATCTAATAAATTGTAAAAAAATGTTGTTTTGTCATATAAAAAAAGTAGGTATATAAAATGTCAGCTTACATTACATAAATTTGTTCTGAAATCAACCGCAGATAATTATTTAGTTTCTAATTACTATATTTTTAATTGTACAAAACAACATTAATTAGAAATATATTTTAATCTAATAAATTGTGTCGCTTTATATCTAGGTAGCAATAACTCATTCATTAAAGTTGAGTAAAAAAATATTTACTTCGAAGTTTATTACTGCTTTGAACGATAAAAAGGATTTAAAATGCGAAATAAATAGTTTCAATTGAATAAAGTAAGATTGATCAATCTTCAACTTTCTTCAAAGACCTTGATTTATTTGATTTAAATTATCAGGACGTGTTTAACTCGTCGATTCTACGTTTTTAAAACCACCGAAAAAATCTACCGCAAAACAAATCGATTGGTATAATAATTAAGTATATGATTAAATAAATTCGAATCGTTGGTATAATTAGTGGAAAAAAGTTTGAAAAGAAAATGAACGATAAGAAATTGGAACAGATTGCAAAATTTCGCTAAGCGATGAATCAGTTTCGTGTAATAAATAGGCCACGTGCACGTGGTTATAGTCGAAGGGTTGGAAAATTGCAAGGCGAACAAGAATGCTTGTGTGTGTGTGTGTGTGTGGGGAGAGAAGTTGAGTTTGGCGGCGATAGAGAGAAGCGCCTTTAACTAGCTATTAAGTCTGGTTTGGGAAAAATGTAAATTAATACTTTACTATCGGCTGCTGCGCTTATCCAACGAAGTGTAGCTTATAGCAATGGATAATGGGAATGTCTTCGAAACCGATGATGAAATTCGCTGAAGAAAAAAAAATTAACGCGTTTAATATAAAAATCGATATTGTATAAAGAACGAAGATTTCTAATCTATTTAATTTGCGTTCGAAGTTAAATATTTTAACACTCAAACAAATAATAATATTTGAATATATTTAATTATAAAAACTCATGGTTCTCAGCCACGCGATGCTCTGGCTCAGTAAAGATTGATTAGAATAATTTCCCATTTAAAAATTGGTTATGTTTTTAAAGTTTTAAAGTCAATTATTCATTGCATTACTTCTGTCGTGCCGGTACGGAGACATAAATTTGATCTTCTGCAAGGAGTAAATGTAAATGTTTGAATATTTCAATGCTTGTCCTGTCACACTGACAGCTGTCAAATTGACAGTCCTACTATTTTCACAAAACAACATATTTTATCGAATATAACGTCTTCTTCTAATGTTTAATAAGCTAGAAACCTTCTTTGGACTATATTAAACAACTTCCCAATGTTTCACGTCGATTGGATGTATGGTTTTTAAATCTATCTAGTTTTGTACAGACACACATTCATTTTTATATAGTTAAAATTTGCCCATTTCTTAAATAATAAATATGTTTTAAAAATTCAAATAGCAATTATGTTACACTAGCTCTTTTTTTCTTACATTTTACGAATACGATTTTAATTAAGCTTGTAATAAAATATTGGATGGCAAAATTGCAAAATTCATCATGTATATTTAGCAGGTATTGTAAGAAACGTTCTCATAAAATACATCTTGTGCAATGTAAATTAACTTTTGAGTGTTATTTTAATAGAACGAGATGTGATTTATTCGCTTAATACAAATTTGATAAAAATTTCAAGTTTCGGCGAAGCGCAAATCATTGTAAATTGCAAATAAAGGATGAACTTACGCTCGAGTAGTTGATAAAGTTTTCTGATCGAAGATCAGTCATCATCCAACTTGTAATTATCGTCGTATAGCTATAGCCTGGCTGGCTGGCATTGAGTGCAGCACCAGCAGCAGCAAACTTACTCACTTACATTGCACGCCTTCAAATACAAGACCGTAAGTTTAATAATCCCGCACATTTGCATTCCATCACGATTATATTAGATTTAATCCATTCGGAGATGACACGAGTAAAAAATTTCGGCTACGTATGGCAAATGTTAAAAAAGTTTTTCCATAAGGCGGTTGGTTGGCGGTTTTGGCGGATAGGAGGCGAGATAAAGTTATAGCCATCACTCCCAAATGTACAAAGTAAATTCTGTGAAGTCATTTTAGTATTCATCGCATAGGTGTATCATCATCATAATTCACAAGATGATCAAACTTCTGAGAGAATTTCCGTATCCTTAAGATGAGATTATCAAACCCCCCACACACAGGTTGAATATAATCCACATTGTCAACACGCCTCAAATTTGATGAGTTTTGTTACAATACCGCGTGACACCATCATTGGAATACTGATTATGACAACTCTTTGTGTTTGTTAGATTTCCATTTTCTCACCTCACACAGTCGAATTAAAAAGTAAATTTATGCTTTGCTGCACCACCGCAACGGCAACGCGGCAACTTGTTCAATTTTCCTGAAAATGAAAAAAAAAACAACATCAACATCTAGGCAGGTAATTTGAATTGCAAATAATATTTATTATGTATTAAAACTAATTAACGTAATTTGCTCTATTGTGCACAATTTCATTACGGCACCACATAATCTCAAATTAATATTCACAACATTGCAAAAAATGTATTATTAAGTAAATAAATTGATAGAAACTCAATGTCTTTGAATATATAATTAAAATTGTTGATTTCATATATTTCGAGTCATCATCATTACATCTAATTAAGAAATTGCATATCCTTATACAAATTATAGATAAAGAAATTCAAGGAAAAAACTTTTTTGAAACAGTTTATACCTAATTGTTCATTCATAAGCGAAGTTTTCAATGACTGGTTTTCTTGCTATTTAACACTTCCAATAAGTTTAGTTTATATCCGTTCTCACAACAAATTTACTGTTGGATAATGTTTATACAATAACAAATTGGCGATAATAAATATTGAGTTACATCTAATTTATGATTTAATACCTCTAATCAGTTTCAAAATGCTTCATATTTTTCTTGGAATTAAAATATTCAAGTTTCAGTTATTATCAGCTATTTTTTCATATGGATATTATCTTTTAATCACTATGTAAATGTCACTTTTTCTGTACTATATAGTTATTTAGAAAAATGAGTACCTAGAATAATTAAAAATGCAATAAATTGTTTATGAAACCGAAATTAATAAACATTGCAGCACCTGACAATATTGTAATATACATATTGCAATTGTTTTCAGTTTAAGTAATTAACCTTGGCTTATAAGTCGCACCCTAAAATGTAAACAATTTTTTTGTTGGTCTTACAGGAGCGCCTACATTCATAGATAATTTGTAAAAGTAGCCATAAATAATTAAAAACATTCTTATTTACATTTAGTTCTCAGGATGACTTAAAAGGTGAAATATAATACATTAACTTATCTAAATCTAGTTTTTTAATTATAATTATTATTACATATAGAAGTGTTAAATTAAGTAATAAATAAATAAAAAATTAAAAAGTGCATTTTTCCCCAGCTCGATTAGACACAAAGGTTAATAATTAACAAACCGAAATGAATATAAAATAAAAACAATTTTTAAAATAATAAAAAATTAAAAAAATAGTGTTAAATTAAGCATTAGATGAATAAAATATGAAAAACGTAACTCTTTCCAACTCGACTAGACACAAAGGTTAATAATTAACAAATTGAATTCAATATTTTGTACGTCTTGAAGGAGGATAATCACATTACTTTTCGCTAAAGCTAACTCTAATCTTATAGATTTTTCATTTGCGAAATTTCTTTTTCCAGCGTGTAAGAAGGTTATTCGAACAACTAGTGTCAAATTCAATAACTGAGAGTGTTACATTTCTAAAACAACATAAATGTTTATGTTAGAGAAACCTTTTAACTCGTGTTTTTGGTAGAGCGGCGTTGTTGTTGCTACCTTGCCACATCTATGGAATGTCTGTGATCTTAAACGAAATATAATTCAATTTAAATGCGGAACATAATTTACTTTTACGTGCTTTAATTAATTTTGTTTAAATTTACTACCGCGCGATTTTTCCTTTGACCGTTAAATTCCACATTCGGTTATAACTATAATAATACAAGATTGCTTCGTGCTGTTAAAACTTCCAGAAAATTGATAAAACAACCATGGATGATGTAAACCTATCTAACCTATAAGTTTGTTTAACTACCGCTACGGAAGTGACCTAAAAGCTTATAATGTACATAATTTACTTAAATCCATAACTTCCTAAATTGTAAATTTGATATACATATAAGATGGGCTTTGAGCTAAAATGTTTCTAAACTACCATTCTTCATAGCTACATTTAAAATCCCTGGCCGTGCAAACCTGTGTACAAATAAAACAAAACTATGATTAAATTAAAACCGGCCTGGAAGTTCCTCATAATTAATCTATAACCACAATACATCTATTTGTTTGCAAAATGACAATGATAGCATTGCTTTGTTTTCCTGTATACCTCTGTATGTGGTGGTTTTTTCCCCATTTTTCTCTCAACCAGAATTAAAAAGCCTATTTGTGCAAATGTGGATGTGCGAGTGTGCATTCAAAGAGATGCACTGAAAAGAAAAGATTGCGTAAAAAATACGTTGTTGCTTTTGATGTTTGTACAACGAATAATAAAAGAAATGCAGGGCTTTTATATGTACACTAGAAACAAGCAGATTGAATAATCAGAGTTTGTTTGAAATCAATATGAGTTTTATTGGTATTTACCTGAGTCTCGGAGAAAATCTCCTCGTCTCCTTTCTTTTTCTCCGCTTTTTTTTATTTCACTCCACTATACTTTCATTCTCTTCACATTCAATTGAATTGTATTACATTGAAAATTATTTACAGGAAACGTTTGTAATCATCAATTTTAAATATTTAATTTTCGGCTTTCGCTAAATCCCTTGCACTCGATCAAAAAATATTGAAATAATCCGAACTCAAATAAAGTACGCAACGCTGCTAACTTAATTGAAAATTATTGAGCGATAATTTTCTTACCTGAAAAAAAATGTAAGTAGGTAGAATGTGTACTTTTTGCAGCAGGCAGCTTATAATCTAGAAGTCGAGCACGCCATCAAACTTATTTTCAAACTGAAACAACTTCATTCCAATTTGCATTTTGAGGTTATAATCAGCTATCAGCTGATTTCAAAACTTATTAACTACATGTGTTGTTCCCGTTGATTACATACCTGAAAATAAATATTTTATTATAAAAATCTAACTTATAATGACTGCCCTAGCTAGGTAATAATTTAACTTTTACGTTTTACTACTTTATTTTAATACAAATTATTTACCTACACAGAAGTGGAACATGCAGATATATTATTGATTGCGATTACAAAGTGTAGTAAGTTTTCTTAATTAAATGTCATATATATAGGTATGTAGCAAAAACATGCACAATAAATTGGTTTAATATCGGGCAAGGTAAGAAATGAATAAAGTAATTACTAGAAACTGGCTAAATTTTAGATTTTAGATTAACAAAGAAATTTGAATAAATCGGACGATAATTGTACACGTTTGAATCGATTTGTATCCAAAATTACAGCTTGGAATTGATAAAAATGTTGTAAATATATTAAAACTCATCACAATTGTGACAAATGCAAGGGAGTTACAGTCATATTTAGCCTGCAATTGGTTCCAGACGTTATACTGTGTAAGAGCCTACTCTATTTGATGATGATTTAACTAATTTAACGATTTCTGATGAAAAGTGTGTTATTAATAAGAGATCTGCTTAAGTCGAGCGACAATTGTACACATATGAGTTGACCTGTATTGAAAATAGCGGCTTGGAATTGATAAAAATGTTGTAAATATATTAAAACTCATCACAATTCTGACAAATGCAAGGTAGTTACAGACATATTTAGCCTGCAGTTGGTCCCAGACGTTATACTGTTTAGGAGCCTGCTCTATTTGATGATGATTTAACAAATTTAACGATTTCTGATGAAAAGGTGTGTTATTAATAAGAGATCTGCTTCAGTTGAACGTCAAATGTACACATATGACTTGACCTGTATCAAAAAAAGCGACTCGTAATTGATAAAAATACTGCAAATACATTGAAACTCATCATAATTGTGTCAAATTCCAGCTAATTAGAGACGGATTTAGTTTTCAGACGTACTGGGATATTATAAAGTTTATGAGCTTTTATATTTATCTAATATTCTTTACATTTTTGCTTTCAGTTTAAAAATTGTTCTAAAATATTTAAAAAATAAAATAGAAACAATAATAACAAAGCAAAGGAAAGATGTAAGACACTTTTTGATTGTTTTACCTTAAAAAATTGTTACAAAAGACA
Source organism: Adinopsis sp. GC000173 (assembly GCA_030264715.1). Taxonomy (NCBI): domain Eukaryota; kingdom Metazoa; phylum Arthropoda; class Insecta; order Coleoptera; family Staphylinidae; genus Adinopsis; species Adinopsis sp. GC000173. The sequence continues at coordinate 3,029 of JARJDW010015521.1, read as the reverse complement.
CCAATTTAACGATTTTTGATAAAAAGTGTGGTAAAATAAAGAAAACAATTTAAAATTCAACAGTTTTGGGTCTTGGAATTGGTAAAAATGCTACAAATATATTAAATTTCTTTCAAGTTGTGCCAAATAATCATTTATCGTTTAAGTTCTATTTTAATTTTATCTAATGAATTATTTCTACAGAAGTGGAACATGTATAGATTAATTGATTACGATTATAAAGTGATAAATTTTCTTAAATAAATGTCATACTAATCTAGCAGAAACATGAACAATAAATAAGTTTAATGCGAAACAAAACTGCACCTTATTGTTAAATTATAATTTTTATGAGCTAAGTATAAACTTGCATAACTCAGGCGATTATTATTATACACATTTGATAAAAACACTGTTAAATTTCATCCAAATTGCGTCAAATAATTTATCATTTAAGTTCTATTTTAATTTATACAGAAGATATTCATTGACTACGTTTATAAAGTGGAGACTTTTCTTAATTAAATGGCATATCTAGCAAAAACATTGAACAATAAGTAGGTTTAATGCGAAACAAGGCGAGAAATGAATAAAGTAGTTAGAAGAAAACTATGTAAATTAAAAATGAGTTACTTGCAAATGCTTTTATACAATATTTTCGAGCGTTTTAATAATTCAGTACGTTTATTCAAAACAGTGTCTCTTAATAATAGCTTTTTGACGGTGAAATTAATAAGTTTAAACCATTTTCGCTCTCATTATTGTTAGATTTATATTTTATTTATCCTTGTTGCACGACATAAAAAGCGCTTTAAAATGAGATAAAAAATAGTTTTGTTTACTCTCCAAAACGTAATGTTTTCTATAAATGTTCAAGTTAAATATATGTTTGCAGCTAACAAATTTACTGTATAAAAACACCATTTGTGTGTGTTTAAATTTTTCAGAGAAGAGGATGCAATGCGATTATTCCTATTTAGAAATTTGGCTTTATTATTAAATCATTCTTCTTTATGCACAAACCAATAATTTATTTTATTTAAATAGCTAGTTACGAAAATAACATGATTTATATATTATTATTCAAAAGTGGGTGCTTTTATTAAATTTTTTCATATAGCATTCATAAAGTCGACAAGGCGATGAAGAAAGACGAGATGAAGAAAAAAGTAAGGAACATAGTTTTTATTATTGTGAAATATGACATAATAAAATGATTTGTATTTCAAATAAATGTATTCAAATAAGGTATAACTTTCTATAGCATTTTGTTGGACGATTAAAATGTGTATATAATTAGAGACTGACAGGTAACGTGTTCCATAAATGGAATTGACCTATTCAGAATGCGATATTAACATATGTAATGTATGCATATAAAAAGCGACTTTATATAGAAAATATGCGTCATATCAAGTCAAAAAATTTTACTAAACATCTGATAGCCGTTTTGGTGCAATCGAGGGCGGTTTTAAATTAACTCCTTCTCGTGCATGGAGAGAAAAATGCGCCGTCGATTCGATTCAATAAAATTAGATAATTCACAGTCGAGCGAAAAGGAGAGGAAAATAAGGAAACAAAAAAACGCACACATACACACATATACACTGCAGCAAACGTTTTTCGTTATCTATCGTTGGCGAGTGAGTCTTTTTCTATGTATGTGTATAAATAACTGTCGATGTTTTATTTATGTTGGAAGGTGTGGAAGGTTTATTAGCGTTGATTAAAAGTTAATAATGGTGCAAAATGCCCTCCGATTATTGATTATTGATTAAATACATTGTTCATTTATCATTTGATTAAAATGACTAATATTAATTAAAAGTAATGGAGTTTTATATCAAATCGATACGATTTTGTAAACAGCGCTTTTTCTGCCATTGTCTATTACATTTGCAAAAAAATTCAAATGAAATGTGACCGATCTCCCATTTCATATCGCATTTTAATATTTTATACCAACTAATAAAAATTAATTAGATTCATGCAATGCTGTTTATCTGTAATTGAATACGGTTAATAATAAATTGTTATCGATTTTTCCATTGAGGAGTAAATGGGTAGGTATGCCACCACCACCAAAAGTGCATTTCCAGCACCATTCCGGTAATTGCATGGCAAAATGATATTGTTTTGTTTATTAGCCATAAAATAATTAATGGCGGATTAAAATTACATAAAATTTACGAATTTTACAAGCGGCCTGAATATCGATTTTACTTTATTCAAGTTTCAGTTGAAATATTCATTAAGTTTTTGAAACACATTTTTGCCCTACTAATGTAATGGCTGTTGGATTTTTGTTTTTTCAAATTTAAAAGCGTTAAGTACTTACTTATGTTATTACATATTAAGCATTTATAGTTAATATTTTAATAACTGTATATGTCAAATACAAAAATGTTTTTCTACATAAGCACATATTTTTAATAAAAATGTTTTGTTAAAAAAAGTATTAATCTGGCTTTCAAAATAATGGACAATATTTTTTCTAGGTAGATATTTGTTCTTTGAAAATCCGCTTTAACACTATTTGAATATAAGCCAAATGCAAAAAATGTGGCAATTTTTTATTAATAATAACAATTTCCTAGTTTTTTTCTTTTATGGACAAACCAAATTAATAATTATTGTTACACTGATCTTATAAGTAGTCTTGAAGCTGGTATATTTACTAAAATTTATAGAAGATTGATCATTCATTTATCTACTATATAAGTAATAAAAATATAAATTAATACACTTTATAAGAAATTCAATATAAGTGGAAAGCCATTTGCGGTTTGAGGAGGCAACATTTCAGCAATAATACCTTAAAATTTATTATTTTTGTTTTTGTTTTTAGATAAATAGAGTACAACAGAGTAATTACTATTTGGAAATATATCACTGATTGGTGATGGAATTGGGATATTTGCTAAATTCACAAATGGAATTTCGATAGAATTATTTGAATTTTAATGATGATGCAAACTGATAATGATATTTGCAGCATTTGCCTATTCATAAAGTTGTTTTATGTATTTAACACTTGGGATCTTTTAAAA
>JARJDW010015519.1:0-21011 GCA_030264715.1 Adinopsis sp. GC000173 | reverse complement strand
GGATGATGCTTAAAAAGCGATTAACGAATTGGCGTTGCGCCAAAAAATTGATACAATTGGAATTCAATTAATGTTTGCCATTTTTCTCAATCGTCCGTGAAAAAACATACATTATCGTTCGTTTTTCGCTGTATTTGTTATGAATTTGGCGACATTTTTTCTACAGTTAACGCACATTTGATATGAAAATCGATAAAACAACAAATTATTAAGGGGTTAGTCTACTCTAAAAAAGCAAAATTTTCGATTTTTTTTTTATTGGCTTAAAATATACTTTGAACCCTCTAAAATAAGGTACATTACTTGTTTTAGCCGGCAAAAAATGTTTTCATTGAAATTACGACCTTTGCCTAAGTGCTCCAAAACGCGCATTTGCGGCTAAGACTTATATGTTCGGCGCGTACAGGGATTGTATGAATGGTAAGACGCTTAAAAATCATTTTTCGCCACACGGCAGGCATGTGAACGCGACTCTAGTCTTCATTTCGTTGATTCAGGTAACTAATGCCGAAACTTTAGACACGTTTTTCTCGAAACTATGTTTTTCAAAACGGTGTACACGATATCTCGAGTTCTAATCAATGAATCGACATGAAATTTTAACCACATATTTTCTGCAATAGTGTTCATCGTCTGACGAAGCTTTTTTTTGATATCGTTTTTTGTTTCATTGTAATAGCATAAAATTCGGGCAACAAAAGTGAAAAAAATTTCAAGAATTTTTTTCTCGGCGCCAAATTTTTAAATCGTCAAAATCGTCCGTCAGACGAAAGACATTACTATGTAGATAAGAACCATATTTTGTTTTTGATTCGGATCACCCACAAGTGAGATTTCATGTCCACCGTTTTGGCAGCGGAACTGCGGCTGATTGAGCGCCACAACGGCAATTTAAAATATTTATACTCTATTTTTTGTTTGCAGATACTTTAATAAATAATAAACATGACTGTTTAATTCAATTTTCTTAGAAAAAAATTCTGAAAATCGGCCTGTATTTTGCCGTTTCAAAGTAGACTAACCCCTTAATTTGAAAGTGGCTTAAGTGCATTTATATTTATACTGAGTTTTGTTTGGACGTAGCCCACTTTTAAAATAGTCATTGTGCTACTTGGAGTTAGTACAAAAATTTATCTGTTGAATATTAAAATATATCTTAAAGCTTTCTATAGTTATTTCTGATAATAATTTATCTTAAATTGTGAAGATGAGCAACCTTTCATATACATGATGTAATGCTACATTAAGTCCTGTGGTATACCGTAATATACCGAGAACTAATAATTTGAAACTATTATACAGAATGCCTTTGTTTCAATCAATTCCCTTAGAAATGTTGCAGTTATTACCAATTAAATCTTCTAAATGTGGAGAAAGATTAAGTAATGAAAAAATGAGATGGATATGAAGTTATCCACTTTTATAAAAATTATCAGTTTAAGATGCAAATCCTTGCAACTAGAATAGCAGTCTATTCTTTATTTCCTCGAAATTTATATTTTTAAATATTTTGAAAATTACTCTACATACAATAGCCGAAAATTACATTCAAACATTTATTATTATGTCAGATATAGATAATTGTACTATCAGCGATACAGTGGTCATATTTAATTTCAGGTAAATAGAGTTTGATGCCACTTTAAAATATAAAATAATGGACAACAATTCAAAAGTAAAAAATATGTATAAAACATATCTATAATGAAAACAATTCATTTGGCTTTATGTAGCAAAGAAGAACGTTCAGTGAATTTTATATTATTATTTGTTTTTGTTGATGCGCATATAATTATGTTTTGCAGCATTTTTTACTAACTGTAATTTTATTTTAGTGGCTGACATGGGCTGAAGTGCTAGGCCAATCTCGAGAAGGTGCCGGCTCATACATAATATCTTATTTATTTTACATCGTATGGGCGTTATTATTCGCGGCATTATCAGCATCGTTGGTGCGCATGTTTGCTCCATACGCTTGCGGTTCCGGTATTCCCGAGGTAATTATGACATACTAACCACTATTCTCGTATTACACGCAATGAATTTTACAGATAAAAACAATTTTGAGCGGTTTCATCATACGGGGCTACTTAGGCAAATGGACGCTGATTATAAAAAGCGTCGGTCTGATTCTGTCTGTATCGGCCGGATTAAGTTTGGGAAAGGAAGGCCCGATGGTGCATATAGCTTGCGCGATCGGTAATATCCTCTCATATTTATTCCCGAAATATGGACGAAATGAAGCGAAGAAGCGAGAGATTTTATCAGCGGCGGCAGCGGCTGGGGTGTCGGTGGCTTTTGGTGCGCCGATTGGTGGAGTGCTTTTTAGTTTAGAAGAGGTAAGTTTCTTATATCAAGCGTATGAGTAATAAAATTCTGAAAATTGTGAATGATATAGTGGATTTATAAAAATAAAATTATGCGCTCAAACTATTGCCTAATAAAAATTATATTAGTCTTGATATAGTAAAGTTAGTAATTTATTAACACGACACATTTTTAGCGTTTGGGTTCAATATTTTTATAGATTTTCTATTCGTTTTCATTACACGTCACATTGCAGTTAGAGACGTCACTACAATGATGTGTTACACCCCATCTAAGTAATAGAGGTGCTTAAAAATAAAAAAAAAATTAGTTGTAGTATATTTTGTATTTAAAAAAGATGTTATTAATTTTTAGTGCATAACTTACTTTTTTAGTATATCGACGCCTCTTAAACATTACATTTTCAATGGATTTTTTTCTTTGCAATGGAATGTTTTGTAATTTTCTTTATGACGTTTCTTTGATATTTGGCAATAATGATTAATAGATAAAAAAAAATTGATGGAAAATGCCAACGATCAAAGAATAATTGGAAGAAAGTCGTAATAAAATTCGTACAAAGAAGATCCATCTAAAATGTTTAAGAAACGTGAAAGTGTGAGTGGCCACTAGAGTTAGAAAGCGCAAAAATGAAAATATTTCTCAAAATTTGCATAATATATAGAATCAAACTGAATTGAGGTTTCCTATGTGTACCTTTCAATGAAGTACACGATAGGTATTTATTCTTTTACGGGCGTTGAAATGTGTTGCATACAGATGAATCATGTAACAGCTTTTAAATAAAATAATTATACATATCGGGACTTCGAACCATCAATTATTCGTTTCAGTTTTTGTACCAAACAATATTTTTAGTTGGTTCCGGATCGAAGCTCTGTTTGAAATTTACAATAAAAAAATAAACATTTGCAGAAAGAGAAAATTAGTTTGGAATAGCCAACTCTAAACGCTAGCACAAAAAAACTACCCTTTTTGGTTTCGTTGCAGGGAAACTAGCGATTTATTTTCGGGATTCTCTTCGAAGCCCTAATAAATATTTTCTTCAAAGCGATTAAAGTCTCTATTAATTATAGAAATTTTATTTTTTATCTAAAACGACTTGTTTGTTTTACCCAAAAACATTTTTCTTAGTCTCTACATGAGGCTTCAGAAAACTAAAACTTAAATTAAACACCAACAATGATGGCTTTTAAATCAAAATGTCAAATTCATTTTGTATGTAAAGGAAGATTGTTTCGTTTGCCCCTGCAATTAAAATGTTTACTTGTGGTCTTGATTGTAACTGTCACTTATGGACTACAATATATTAATTTGTGTTAGTTTTCTAACAAGCATATCAATAATTCAATTGTTGGAATAGCTTTTTTTATTTTTAGTAATGTTTCTTTTATGTTTTAGGTAAGCTACTACTTTCCTCTGAAAACACTTTGGCGTTCGTTCTTTTGTGCCCTGATCGCTGCCTTTATCCTGCGCTCGATCAATCCATTCGGCAATGAACATTCGGTGCTATTTTTCGTCGAGTACAATAAACCATGGATCTTTTTCGAATTGATACCGTTTATAATGCTGGGAATAATTGGTGTAAGTTTTAGCGCTTCGTATTTTGTGCGATAAATCGTAATGCCGTATTTTTTGTAGGGTGTAATTGCCACGATCTTTATCAAAGCGAATCTCTACTGGTGTCGCTATCGTAAATATTCCAAGTTGGGGCAGTATCCTGTTACTGAAGTGCTCGTCGTAACAGTAATTACTGCGATCATCGCCTATCCGAATCCGTACACGCGAATGAATACCAGCCAGTTGATTTATTTACTATTTAGTCAGTGTGGTATATCAAATTCAGATGATTTGTGGTGAGTTTAAGCAAATTAATGAAACTTTAAATTTGCAGAACAAATTATATTGCCTTACTTTATTTTGCATAGCTTTATAAAAAATATCAATTGAAAAGTATTAATATGATTTTGTTTAAATGTCAAGAATTTTTAAGTAAAAGTGGTAATGCAATTACATTTAAATTGAATCTCTTCATAAAAGGACCTAATAGAAAAGTGTTCCAATTATTTTGACATATTTTCAAATTTAAAAGGAATGAATTGTTATCATTGCGAGACTAAATTAATTTTAATTAATTAAACCAGAATGTCTTTCTTTCATTATTAGTATCAAAAATGTTTTGTTTTAGTGATTACAATCGGAATTTCACTGACGTCAAATCAGCTGTCGATATAGCAGCGGCAGGACCTGGTGTCTACAAAGCCATCTGGCTGCTAATTCTTGCCCTTATTCTGAAACTTGTCATGACCATCTTTACATTCGGCATAAAGGTGCCGTGTGGTTTATTCATTCCATCGTTATGTCTCGGCGCAATCGTCGGCCGCATCTTCGGCATCGCCGTTGAACAATTGTCCTTTTACTACTTTAAGAATTTCCTCTTTAGTGGTGAATGTTCGACGGGCGACGATTGTATCACGCCCGGACTGTATGCGATGGTTGGCGCCGCGGCGGTGCTAGGCGGCGTGACACGAATGACTGTGTCACTAGTGGTGATAATGTTCGAATTGACGGGTGGTGTTCGATATATTGTGCCATTGATGGCGGCAGCGATGGCGAGCAAGTGGGTGGGCGATGCGCTTGGACGGCAAGGTATCTACGATGCGCATATCGCCTTGAACGGATATCCGTTTTTGGATTCGAAGGACGAGTTTGCGCATACATCGCTAGCCGCTGATGTTATGCAACCAAAGTAAGTATTTGTATTATTGACTAATATGGTTGATTGATTGAATGTTTCAATGTTAAACCGCTTCTTAGCGAGGTTACTTGTTTTAATCGGCTTCTAGCATTCATTTCGTATTTTTATAAGTCCCTTTACCCTTGACGTTTTTAATTATATGCACATATAGGTATATCATGTAGGGTGCGGCATAATAAATTTAAACACAATGGAATAAAATTGAAATCAAAGTACCTTTCAATGATAAGTTGCTTTTACTAAACCTTTCTCACCAATTTTACTTATTAGTTTTTTTGTAATTGTAACACAATTCAGTTGATAACTTCCTGGGTGATTGCTTCCTTGAGCTTAAAAATTGTTTGTCATTGCTAGATTTTCTAAAGGAAAACATTATCAGGTTTAACAACCTATTTTAAGACAATGACGGAATTAATAAACGATAAGAGAATGAAAACGTGAAGGTTCAAAACACTAAAAATGAAGGTATATTAGTTGCCCACAAGCTTATTCAAATGTTTACAAACAATGAATATAATTGGGTTGTTGTGAATCTGTAATAAAATTGAATCGTTTTTACTTTTGACTTGAATGTTTTATGTGCGACGACCTAAGGACAACAAGAAATGTAATATTTCAATGAGAACGAGCAACATTTAAACATTTTTCGGTTTTTTTAATTTTTTAGTAGTTACTTATGTAATTTGTTTATCTATTAATGAAATTTAATTTTTTATTAACTTTTAGTTTTTTATGATTTCTTAGTATTAATAATGCTATTTATTGTGAGACTATTAATAATCAGATAATAATTATATATCTGTATTACAGTCTATCATATTTCATAGACTTATTGACAAAATATTACATTATTTGACGAAATAACATCATGGTTATCTAGATAACAGTTTGGTGCCATTGATTCGACTTTCTGATTAAAAATAAATTTGCGCATCTGTTGAAAATACAATAAAATATTCCATTGCAGAATAATCAAAGTAAAAATAAACTTGATAAAATACATTTAAATCGAATGGATTGTTAAAATCATATAAATAAATTATTATTTATTTTTTTACCATGTTAATGTACTTTAATTACTTCTAGGCATAATGAAACTCTTAGCGTCATCACGCAAGATACGATGACGGTGGATGATATTGAAGCTTTACTAAAAGAAACTGAACATAATGGTTATCCGGTTGTAGTGTCGAGGGAATCCCAATATTTGGTCGGATTTGTTCTACGCAAAGATCTTAATTTAGCAATCGGTAATTATGCAGGATATTTTGAAATAACAAAACGATTAAATATTGTTATTACAGCGAACGCGAAACGAATGTTTGATGGCATATGTGGTCAATCGTTGGTTATATTTACCAGCGGCAATCCACCACAAACACTCGGTCCGCCACCGCTCAAGCTAAAAAAAATCTTGGACATGGCGCCGATTACCATCACTGATCAGACGCCAATGGAAACTGTCGTTGATATGTTTAGGAAGTTAGGACTGAGGCAGACGCTTGTTACGCATAATGGGTAATAATAACTTTTGAATATGTAAAAATGCACTACAAACGTTACAATACGCATTTGACAAAATTTAAATCAGGGAAACACATTCTATTCCAATACTATAAAATAATTGAGCAGAAAACACTCTATCAAAATTTATTGCAATACTAAATACATCAATATTAATTTAAAAAACAGTTATTATTAAATTTTCCAATTTATCAAGAGCGAATTTGTGTAAAATGATCAGATAGAGTAAATTTATAAAAATCATGTAGGAAATTGTCGCTTGTTGATGAGGTTGATCTACGCAAACACTAAAATTAATTACATTAACATCTTATCTCGTCATATATTGGTGATTCTGTTTATGCTCTTCCGCAATAATAGCGAAATTTGCTTAAAATTAGGTCTTACTATTTTAAAAAAATGTTTATCGCTTCATTTAGATTTTTGGCAAGTCAACATCAACATGTTCAAAATTTACGTTTTACAACTTCCTGTCAACAAAGAAAACTGTTTATACAAGTCATCTGCATTTTATTATATATTTTTAATTATTAATCATAATTCGAATAATTAATTATTAATATAATAATTGATTATTATATGTTTAGAGATCCGTAAAATTCGCGGAATTGGTGTTTACTATGTTATTTATTTATCACTTATTAAACGATATGTATGCGTAGTTTTCGCCGAAGTGGTGATACAAAATAGGTTTTAAAGTGGTATTCGTGTATATAATAATGTGTTTTTGGTTTTAGGCGTTTGTTAGGCGTAATAACGAAGAAGGATTGCCTTCGGCACGTGAAGCAAATGGATAACGAGGATCCTAGTTCAGTTCTTTTCAATTAATTTTATTGCAATATTTAATTTACGTAAATCAATTAATTAATAATAGAAGAGAATGTATAATTTTTTCCAAGTGTATATTTTATTAATTTATTCATAATTATTTTTTTAAATGTAAAACTCTCAATGTGTCTTCCCCCCCTTTAGTTAATGCAAAAACAACAACAACGCAAAGATATTTATTAACTATTTTACATGAATGTTGTACATAAACAAAGTTAACTAACCAAAAAATACAAAAAACAATGCTCATAAATTATATAAATAAACAATTATATACAATGATTTAAAACCGATACTGCATAAAGAAAATATCAATTCCCGATTTTCATGCGCTGAAAACGTGCATTTATGGTAGAGGGGACGGCGCGCCGATTTCTTTCATTGTATTTCAATACGCTTTTAGATTTTGGCCTTATTTCACTACACACGAAAGCGCTGAAATACTACGTGACCTCCCAATCTGAAAAGGTTCATCGCATTTCGTATCATAAGCCGGACGGGATAGACGACAGCGCGCGATTCGAGTTTAGGCAGCGATCGAGTATGGTATTTGTTTTTGTGGATTTTAGTGCGTTGATGAAGTGATTGCAATGCTGATGGTAAGTTTAATTATTTAAAAAATGCTTTACTTAGTAGTTGTTTTAAAATAATTATAGTTTCGAGTACAAAGTTTATTTGTCTTGTTCAGTCACTCGTTAAATAAATTCATTATTTTTTAACGATAATGGTTTTATAAATTATTGTTTTGTTGTTTAATTAATTAAATACATTAATTACTATTTGTCTGGGAAATAAAATTGCTTTATTATAGTCTCGCATAACTTGATTGTTTACTTCTTTTTTATATTATTTTATTGCATTAGACTATTTTACTTTATCGCAAATTTGCGTGTTGTTTAGATAAAAGTACTACGATACAGGTTTAATGAAATGATAATAAACATGTTCGCGCTAACAAAGTATTCTGGAGAATATTTATTATAAAAATCTTTTTCCTTCATCAATAAGAAGCAAATACTGAAATAAACATAGAACACACTTATTTTCATATTAAATGATATTTTGACAATGATTAAATAACTCGTAATATTTTCAAGTTTAACTGTAAAACTTTTTAAAGTGCCAAAATTTATTTTCTTTACATTTTTTGCTACATAAATATTTTACAAAATAATATTTTTTATAAATTGTGGTAATACGATTTGTATAAAAAGGATAATTAAATTTACGCAAATTGTTGATAACTAGTGTTTACTTTGATAAATATAATTAATTGGCTTATTAAATCTTTTTGTATGTCTGAGAAATTTACTGATCTTTAGGCTTAATCCATATTCACAGCTGTATAATCAAAATAATTATCCGTACGATACATGAAGTAGAATACTTTTGGTTACTTACTAACTTTATATTAATGAGATCAGATTAGAGTTATTATTAATTTCTCAATCACCGAAAAATTGTCCTTCATTGTTAGAAAAAAGTTGCAGATAATTTTAATCGTTATAAAAAACGCATCGAATTATAGTATTAAAGTTTGTTCTGGCAAACGAAGACAATAAGATATTTGATAAGCATGTACAAATTGTTTTAAATCCACTTTTTAAGAATTTTTTTAACTATTTCAGTGACGCTGTAAGTTCGTTACTTTAGGATTTACGATGTTGGCCTAACAGCTGAAACGCATCAATTCAAAATAAAACCTTTCTTCAGAAAGGTAGGTTTCAACCTACCAAGTGTTTTTCTGTGATATTATGTAACAAACACATTATCTGAAAATCAAAAACAAATGGAATTGGATAATTGCTACGGCTGATTCAAAAATAAACAATAACTAACAAATTTTTATTTAAATCAAAGGTATCTATTTTTTAAACGAGGTAGTCATAACAATTATTTTAATGCATACTACAAATTGTGTAAGAATAGGAATATATTATATCTAAATCTAATTCATACACTTCGGCAAAAAAATTATAATACTAATATCAACTAAGCAAGTATCTTCTTGTTTTCGAGATAATTATGCGATATTGGGACAAAAATAATTAAATCAGATATTAGGTAGACTTTTGTAGCGATTAATTTTATTTAAATATAAAGATATTTGTACATACAAACCTAAACATCTATTTTTCAGTTGATAAAATTTTATTGTAGTGTGACTATGATTTTTTTATCAAATCATAAAAATACATCAAAATTCATCAGAAAAATATGTTTTCGTTCGACTGTTGTGAAAACACGGAAATAACGATGTGAATCAGTAAAATTGTATCAACTCTCCTAAAAACAAAAAAAATTCTGATTCGCGTAAATTCAAGATTATTAGTATTAATACTAATAATTCATATTTTATACCCGAGCTGAGGTACTTGCTTTATCAAAATTTCTATTTATAAACATCGTTTAACCTTTATATTCAATTAAAGGAAAGTTGTCCTTCATCGTTAAGCTAAATATATAATACAAATGATTTATATGCAAAATTTGGTTCATGATTGCAACTTTATCATTATTAAGTAAAATTATTTCATAAAACCTCTAATTGGAATTGTTATTGATGTTGTATTTAAATAATTTAATGATTACAATACATTGTAAAGAATTTTGCCATAACTTGAAATTAAAATTGCAATAAAATGAATTTATCATTATTTTATTGCTAACATAAAATTTTATTGATACATACTTTTATAGGAAGAGCAAGTAAATAAATTTATTGTTTTACATTTTTAAAATCATGTACTACTAAGCGTACAAAGTTTAATGGCAAAAACGAAAAAAAAAATAAAAGTGTTAAAAAATTTATATTTTGGAAAGAGGTGTCTTTGCTTATTATTTTGCATTTTCGAATGTTTTCCAATTTCCCGCTTATCTGCTGTAGTTCATAACATTACAAATAAATACCTTTCAAGCTATTAAAGTAATGAAAGAACTAGATAATAGAAAAATAGATACAGAGAAAATATTAATCTTTTTTAGTTAATATATTATTTTTTATCGATACATACTTTTATGAGAAGATAAAGTAAATAAATTTATTGTTTTAAATCTCTGAAGTCATGTTAGTACTTGATTTAATAACAATTCCAAAGTAAAAGTGGGCCATTACTTATACATATCCAGATATTTTTCAAAGAGGTAATTTTGTTAATTATTTTACATTTTTCTAGTGTTTTTCGACAATCTGCTAGCTGTGCAAACATTATAAATATCTTTCAACCTTTTTAAGTAATTAAAGAACTTGATAATATAATAAATACAAAGAAAACATTAATCTTTTTAGTTTATATGTGACAAAAAGCAACTATTATTATCGTACTGTAACTTTCGAGAAGTATATAAGATTAATTTTTTTATTAAATTTTCTAATCCGGCTTAACTTTCGTTTCGATTTTAAGAAATATTAAAAAGTAATAAAAATATAACGGTTATTTGATTAATATCTATTAAAACTATTTTCTTTTTCATTCAATAAAGCGCATATTCGTTTTTAATCATCTTTAAACATCTTTAGCGTGTGCATGATAAAATTCACAATCGCAAATTTGTCAAACCATTTGAATAATTCAGAGCAACACTTTTATGTTTTACAACAAAATGTTACTTCCTCTCCGGTCACATCAAGGAGCACACTTTTAGAAAAAAGCGCCAACAATGATAAATTATTTTAAATATAATAATTGAGGTGACCATGTTGATAGTTATTTTGATTACTATTTATTAAAACTGTTTTCTAGTTCATTCCATAAAGCACATATTCCTTTTTATATTATTGTAGTTGTACAGCAGTAAAAATCTTTAAAACACCTTTATTGCGTTCATGATAAAATTTACAATCGCAACAGTGTTAAGCCGAAAATAATATCATTTGAATAATTCAAAACAACACTTTTATGTTTTACAATAAAATGTTACTTCCTCTCCGACAACAACGTCGAGGAGCGTACTTTTAGAAAAAAGCGCCAACAATAATAAATTATTTTAAATATAATAATTGAGGTGACCATATTGATGGTTAAGGTCAACAGCTACACATTTCCGTATTGTACAACGCAGCGCGAGAGAATAAAAGCAGCTCGTACAGCAAAACAAATAACCGTACGAATAAAAAGGAGAGAAAAGTCCATGTGATGGCCATAAACAAAGGCTATATCATTTAAAAACCGGGGTGTAATAAAACTAGTTTTCAGAACGTATTCGCCACGACGAGCACACTATATACGCTCCTGCTACCTACCAAACTATTTATTTATTTCATTTTATTATTGTACGTTATCAACAATAATATGACAATGATGAACGAAGAATTGCGTGAACTGATCGCGAATGCGTGCACGTTAACTTCGCAATCGATCAAAAATCGATTATTGGCGCGTAGTTATGAGTTGACGAGGGATGTTGATAGTGAAAGTGAGGAAGAGATTCCATCCAGGGAGCTGCTCATGTATCTTGTCAGGTAATCGCACCATTTAGCTTTCAATCCAATTAAAGTGATCTAATTGATATTTCCGCCAACACTTTTACTAGATAAAGATTATGCGCAAGGTGTTGTTACATTTGCATATTCAGATAATATATTAAAATATTCAATTTGAAAACAATTGTAGTAATTGCTTTTGGTGTTTAATCATTAAAATATAATACTACTTACTATTTATTTAATATAGAACAGTTTTCTCTCCTAAAATAAATCAGTAAATGATTTATTTTAAAATTGTTGGTGTTTTTATTGGCTTATACCCCATAAAAATATTTTTATAATAATTTTTTAAATTTAGTTCAGTACAAATAATGTTAATAAACGGTGTTTAACTTATTATATATTTTGGTCCAGTTTTAGGGTTACTCCTTCACTCTTCTATTTTTAGAAAAAAAAGTCATTGAGTATACTTAATTTACAGTTAGTTATCAGTTTCCATAGATTCTTTCTCAGTTTTGAGCTTTCAAAAATTCTATTACCGTTATTAGCTGTTTAATCCTAGCGTCAAATTTCTTAAAAGCATTACGTTATGCATTTTTCATTGCACCATATTTCATAAAATAGCGTTTTTGGAGAAGTAGTTTTATTTTATTAATAAACCGCAAGAACAATAATTTCAATTTAGGTAAATAAATTTAAGCAAACATTGATTCGTTATATTGGTATTTTGTTATAAGTTCATTTTATAAAAATTTCAGGTGCCAGCTGGTCGGACCTCATGCTGACACTCTTTCATCAAAACATGTTTATTAATTATATTGTGTTTTTTTTATGTATTCCGTTTACAATTTGATTATTCTTAAAATTAATCTATTTACGGGTTTTTAGTAATTTTATGTAAGTTTTAGATATAGTAAATAAACTATAGTACCATGAAAAGTCTAAGCAGATTGATGAATACTTTTGTATTAATATCTAGTTATCTTAGTCATAAAAAAGGCAAGTGTAATTTGTAAAAATCAAATGAAAATTTTTGTACATTAAAAATTATATAATCTAAGAATCTAATGAAATTTCTAATATTTGAAGTATGTATGTCGCAAAAATTAAAAGTCTCAAACATGATGAATTTTACATAAAAAAATTAGAAAAATTGTTATTAGTATTACTTTAGTAAATCAAAAATTCTGCACTTGATTTTTCATACACTTCTTCTTCTGTTGTATTTCTTTCTAACCGTTGATTCTTTTGGTAAATTGAAAACAAATTTTGCAGTAAATTACTAGGACCCATGCAGCTTTTATCATAAAAATTATATTCAAGAAAAAAACATTTTTATCTAATAAAAATTAAATGGACCATCTTATTTTATAAGCAACAACAAAAAATTACTACAATTTGGATAAAAATTACAATAATGAATATTTACCTAAAACTTATTTTAAAAAAACTTATATTTACGTATTTGCGTATTATTGCAATGCTATATAAATTGTTAGAAATATAATAATTCATTTTGATAATAAACTTTAGGTCGTAACTAAATGGAACACAATTATAAAAATAAAATCGTTATGATCTAACAATGAGTAATTAAGCGAAAGTTGAATTTTTACAACTGCGCATTTTGCCAAGTGTTAAGTACGCAAAAACACTATTTCCGGATTTTTAGGTTAATATATTTTATTTTTAAAGTACCTTAAAATACGCTCACTCATTTATTATTGAAATTATCTCGAATATTATCTGAATAGTGAAATTATTCACTTTATGTTTTATATTGAAAATTCAAGGCTGTTGACACCGCGAAAACTTTATTCATAAATAAAGTGCATGTGTATTATGTGAAGGCACGGATTTATATTAATATCAATATCAAGGCGTGTGTTCGTTGTAGACGGCCAAAAACGCGTTCGAAAATTTACATGCTTTATTTGTTGTATTGAGAAGGCAACGAAAATTATTTTTGGTCGCATTCATTTATCTATATTTAGTTGGATACTTCATGTCTTGTTTGTGTTTATGCCTAAAATTAGGTCGATATTTGTTTATTTATAGGTTAATAGTAAATTGTTAAATGGACACAACAAAAACAAAGCTATTCGTTTGCTTATCGAAAAACCAGTAGGCTTATGGCAAATCAGAAAAATGTAAGGTCTATACAGTATCGGATCTAGCCTTTAGCGGACTTCAGGCGTTATAACGTTTAGAGGCCCTTACAAAAATGCAAAACTATCGCAGAAAACTGCAATTATAACTTACTTTTTGTCTGATACTTAAGACAACTGTATAGTCGTTAAGTGAGAATAATATTTGCGTGATTTGGAGCGTTTTGAAAAGCGAAACTTGAAGCGTACGCCTCTACCACATGGTAGTAAATCTACCTCTACATAAATAATATAATTTCAATTAATTTTGTTTATATTTATAATGGGACGCGGTACCCTTGCATTCAGGAGCTCAAGGCGGACGCCTCAACAGCTTGCGCATTAATCAACCACTGGGTTTATGTATCCTCTATTGTTCCTTAAAATTCGGTTATCGTTTTTAAGTTATAGTTACTATAAAAAAGCAATTGGATACAACATTGAACGAATGTTATTAATAATATCAAAATAATATAGGTTACAAAAGGTTATTGTTATATATTCTTTCACAGTAGTTTACATTATATAAATTTTTGGCAAGGAACTATTATAAATAATTACAGAAAGTTTGTTTTTATCAAACATTCAAACAAGATCAAAACAGCATGGAGATATAGTCATTTCCTTATATTCTTAGTAACACAGCCAATTTTTTTCCTTATAAAATAAAGTAGCTAAAACTATGTTCATTTAATTAAGGAATTTTGTTGCTTCCTCTTGGTCAACCATTTTTAAAATTTGAAGTTAAATAATAAAACAAACACTCGGTTGGATTTTGTGAATCCAACCGAGTGTTTGTTTTATTGTTTAACTTCATATGTTCCTTTAATTGTAATAAATAAATTCATAAATCATTAATTGAAATCACGAATAATAATTTAAAATCTACTCCAAACAGTTTGCAAAATTAATTTTGACAATCTATTTTCCTATTAAAATCGATTTACATTCTAAAATTAATGGAAAATATACATACCTACATGCGAGAAAATTTCATCATTTTTAGGATACAAAAAAATTTGGAGCCGATTTAAATTATGGTATATAGAAAACACATTTTGTTAAAATATATTTTAAATTTAAAGTAAATTGTTTTAAGGATATCAGTTGAAAAAATTCAAACAACGGAGTTTACTTTAATTCTAATATGGAAAAATGATCCACTCCAGTTTATGATCGACATTTTGATTTAATTCTGTTCCCCAAGTAAAAAATAGGTTACTTTACAAGAAAAAATTAAATATAAACCATTTTTTTTTAGTTTTTTAGTTCATAAGATAAGAATATAAAGACTGAATATTACTTTTCTACATATGTTTATGACAATTTTGATTATAATATTTTATATCCTGTCATTATAGAATAAATGTGAGTGCGTTATTCCATACGAAAGTCGTATTGTAAAAGTATCGTATTTGTATTATCAAATTCCTATAAGGCATATCAATAGAATAGAAGTGGCATTCCCTTCCCTTACAGCAACGCAATATCCTGTACGGTTCTACTGGATTCTCCCTATTATGGGACCCGCGCTAAGATTGCCATCTGCGCCGCTGAAAAAAGCTCTTAAAGAACATAGTTTTGATGGAACTAGTTTAGTGGAATCGTTGCTGCACAATTCGCATATAAAAAACAGCATTAATTTTACAGTAACGGCATAAAATATTACTTAAAGTTTTGAAAAAAAAAGTATCACGAATGAAGATGGTGACTATGTAGAAAAATGATATTAAGCATTAATATTTTTATCCTGTAAATAAAATCAAAATAATTCCGGTTTATATGCGATTTGTTCTCGAATATTATTAAGTAAATTAATCTTAGTCCAAAAGTTGATATAAACAACCAAATTACAAAATATGGTAGTTTATTGTTAATGAACTTTGATGTATGTGCATGTCATAGATTTTCAAAATAGGAATAATTCCAATTACTGTTCTGGCGAGTGAATTTTCATTATTTGGAATTTAAATCTACAACATGTTATAGTAGCTACAATTAATTACCTAATTTTTGTCGATGTTCTTATTGATAGGAAATACGTACTTGACCCTAACACATAACATATATATGAAATTGCGTAATTTTTTATTTTATTTCATGATACTGGTATAATTAAAGCAAAGTCCAAAAATTGATTAACATGATTTAGATTTATATGCATATTTTTATAAACGATATCTTACATAAATTTAACACGTTCGACAAAATTCGCGACCTATTTTTGCATATACCAGTAAATATTTATATTTTTATGTATTTTATCGCGTACGTAGACAGTAACATATCAAAAGCTTTATCAGCAATATTTGATGATATAGATTAGTAAGCATGTACTTTGTCTGGAATAAATAGGTTATAGGCTTTCATTTTAACTAAAATGTTGCAAAAATAGAGAGACTTTGGAACTGATTACAATTCAGTCTAGATATATTCTAAGGTAATTGATCAATGATAGTTAAATATCATGTAATTTTACTACTTTTACGTGGTAGACATCGTCATATCGTTATCAGACATAAAGTTGATGAATCACGTCAAGTAGTGCATTTAAGCAGACGTAAGTGATACTAACGCAATTCTATATTACTATATATTAATTATAAATACATTAATTTCAATTTCTGCTAATTGAAGTATGAATTGGATTAGAAATTAAATTTTTATCATTTATTCCACAAACTGTCAATGGTGTAATGTATGTAACTGGCCATTGAAAAGATTTTCTTTACGACCGATCGTTTAGATTTAATTTATTTTAAGATAGAATAATCAAAACGTATGATATCAGTAAGATAGTCGTAGCTCACGCTATTAGAGCAGTAATAATTTCCGTGGCCTTTCCAATATACCAAAAAATACCTCTAATGTGGTTAATTCCCCAAGTTGCCAAAATATTCGTATAAAATTTAGGCAATGTAATAATAGTTTTAAGAAGAGTGCTTATTTGTCAATTGAACATTTAAATGGTGTTATTTTCAACATATATTTACATTTAAAAAAGCCTAATAATATTCATTTGATTTACAACTTGAAACTACAAAGCTATATGCATTTTAAATCGTTCAGTTCAAGTTGCTGCACTTTGTATTCCAAGCCAACAAAGAAAAATTAAGAATTTGTATTGCATTGTATTAGTTGCACTTTTAAAGTGACGATTTTATATATTACATTTAATGTTTTATTTAATTCCGCTAATTTAAAACGACTTTATTACAAAGCAAAAAAAATAAAATTTTTCTACCCTTCTCGCAAACACTTCTTACCTATTTACTAAAAATATCGTTTTAATTAGCATACTTATGTAACGCGTTAAGTATAAATGTACATATACTATAACAACATATTCTAAAGAAAACAAACTCAAATATAGGTGGTATTCTAATTAATATTTGTGTTAAAAGGCAAACCGAAAACACTATTGTATCATGACAGATTGAAAAAAATAATAATAGTAATCATGTTGTGATTTATTTATAACTACGGGAATAAATCAAAACCTGTGATTTAACATTAATTTGCATAATTAACAGCAAAACTATATATTTATCATTTCTAGTCGATTACTTAATCACTACTATTGACTATTACAACAGCAACAACAATATTTTGATTGACCGGGTGACTAGCAAGACAAAATAAACAGTCCAAATTACATAATTTCGCAAAAATATGATTTACTTATTGAGTGAATCATCAAAACAATGTGCAGGCTCGCACGTCCTCCACATCTAACCTAAAATTAATCCTCTATTAATAATTTAGCAACAAAGATCAGCAAACACTATGCGTTTTCCATGGTGCATGAAGATCTCATTCACATTAACGCCGTACGAAGAATTTAGCATATAGGCCAGCCAGCAACAAACCCAAAAAAATAAACAGACAATTTGAGTGTTTGTGCATGTGCTATTAGAAAATCGTAAAAACATGGTTTTAATGCAGCGTCAGGCGTTCGTCGTAGCAGCGGTACGACATTTCGCGCGTCTTGTTTCACCGGCCAAACGGTAAGTCGCTCAGTCTTAGTCCTGACCTTCTCATTTTAAATTAAAAAATTTCCCGACAATGAAAATCGCGTCAATCAAGGCTATATCTCAACGCGCCAATTTAATGCCGCTGCTTTATAAATAATCGTGTTGTTGTTGTTTTATGTTATTTGTGTTGATTGTTTGATATATTTATGCGTAAATTACGGGACTTCATCAAAAAATTACTGCGATTCAGGTAATTGTTAATTTTGTTGGGTAATGAAACGTCAATGTCAAATGTGATTTGTAATATTGGTATTACAGCGAACTATAATGTTTAGTAGATTATTACTTAGTTTATAGATTCATAGATGTCGCGCAATGGTTTGATAAATAATTACCGACTATTAACAAAATTTATTCCACCGCAAAATATTAGCCTATGCCTCCTCAAACAAACTCAAAGTTTAAAAACGTAATATTACATATTAGCAGTAAGGAGCTGACCTAATGAACTAAAATTAGTTTGCATATTTACATTTTAGTAATTTATTACCGATTAATCAATGCAATATAATTTTATTGCTTGGCATATTATTGAATTCCATTTAATCAATGAATTATAAATCCGTTTAAAATAATATATAGTTTTTAAAAATATATAAAGTTGCAGATTTACCTTTCCTATGGAAACGTTACATTTTAATAGACATCAAATTCAATAAAACTTCTGTTCTTATTAACACCAAACAATCGGATAGAATTGATCCCAATCTAGTTGAATGTCGTCATAAAACCACGTTTATTTTTACTACATAATGCATATTTATCACAAGCGAACAAAAGTTGCCGTTTGAAGTTTTGCATAATTTATTGTTTTGTAAATTTGTTCGATGCTTTATATTTCGGCGCACTTTTTCTATAAATGTTTTTAGAAGCAAATGTATCGTGTAGTTTTTTATTCGTTGTTTGCCAGCGAGCATGTTTGAACTAAGCGTAGAAATAGAAGCAATCGAGAAGAGTGTTTGCAAGAATGTCGCGCTACAACGACGCATCTTGCAAAGGTCTTGTTTTACATGTTTAACTTAAAAATGATTAATGTGATGCGAAAAATGAAAATTTCATTATTGCGCATTATTGCGACTGATGCGCACGCCCTTACAACTACTATATGTTTGTTCAATAAAAATTTTGTCTGTTAATAGAATGGGCAGCTTTTCTTCGGCGCCGAAGATCCTCAACGAGGATGTACTCGATCAAGACGTGCATCTATCAGAGAGTATAAGCCGACAAGAGCTACTGCAGTTCTGCCAGAAACAGTATGAGTCGTATCCGATGTTCAAGCGGGGTTTTAAGCGGAATAATGAATGCATGGATTCGCTTACCTATGGCCTCAAAGCGAGAAAATTAAATGGAATCTCAAAAGGTATTTCTAGTTGCACAAATTGTTTCAGTTTGTCATGAATTAATGTTTAATACCTAAATGTATGTTGTTCCATTTTTATTCAAAATTTTTGATCTGCGACTCTTTTTCACAACACCTTAATAATTACAAAAAGGCCCTCGAGGGAATTATATATGTACAAAAGTTATCTAAATTTAGAAATAGATATCCAATTAGTTTTTGCGATTCCTCAAAAATTTTAAGACCCTTTTAAGGACCACGACCCCAAACGACCCCGCACAAAACACTAGTGATTTTGAAACTCACTGAAATTTTCTGTAATTTTGATATGTTATAGTCTATGACCTCCTGAACAAATGTTCCCCGGGTCAAAAAACTTTTAAATGAACAGTTTGAGATATAGAGGTTAGAAGTTACCAACTGCACAAAAGACTAGCGTTTTTGGACCTCACTGAAAAATTTTAAGATTTTGATATGTTATACTCTATGACCTCCTAATCAAAAGTCCTCCATGGTACAAAACTTTTACATAGACAGTTTTTGAGATATAGAAGTTAGAAATCACTAACTGCACAAAAGCCTAGCGTTTTTGGACCCCACTCAAAAGTTGTGAGATTTTAATATGTTATAGTTTGTGATCTACTGAACAAAAGTCCTCCATGGTACAAAAGTCAAAAATGGACAGTTTTTGAGATATAGAGGTTAGAAGTCATCAACTGCCATATTTTTATGACTATATTCGTGTGTTTATGCATGTGTGGTGTATGCGTGCATTTGTGTATTTGCGTAAGTGTGTGTGTTTCTATTTTATATTATTTTGAACAAGGAAAATATCGTTGTTTCTAGGCCTGAGTTTTTTTTAAATATTTCTCTACCAAGGAGGATTTTCTTTATTCAATATAATATAAAATAGAAACACATAAACATGCCCCCAAACACACAAACATACCCACACACATGTTTATACATACGAATACAGTCATAAAAATATGGCAGTTGATAAGATCTCAAAAACTGCCCATTTAAAAGTTTTGTACCATGGAGGTCCAAAAACGCTAGTCTTTGGTGCAGTTAGTGACTTCTAACCTCTATATCTCAAAAACTGTCCATTTAAATGTTTTTTGACCACAGAAACATTTGTTCAGGTGGTCATAAACTATAACATATCAAAATTTCATAAAATTTCAGTGAGGTCCAAAATCACTAGTGTTTTGTGCGGGGTCCTTTGAGAATCAATGCTATAAGGCCATGGCCAACCAGTACCCTGCAAAAATCCTACAAGATTATTAAAAAATAACTTTTGTAAGAATGCTTTATTGCATATTAAATTTATTTCGTAGGCATGCAACATGTAAATGCTGCTAAATTGAATAATTATACGATTTTTTCACAAAATTTATTTATTTTCTAATCTTGTTATTCTATTTAAATCCGGATGTTTGGAGAAATTGGTTGTAGACGTTAATGACTTTCCTCATAAAAAGTAGGGAAACTCAAAACATATAAAAAATAATAAAATATTTTGTTTGCCATCACTTGGTGAGCCATGTTTTAATATGAAAATATAATAAAAACACTTGGTAGGTCTCACAATATTAGTATTTATTACAAAATTATCGACGCGTTT
>JARJDW010015518.1:0-12428 GCA_030264715.1 Adinopsis sp. GC000173 | reverse complement strand
CAAATGTCATGTGAATAAGAAAGTCCAATTTTTCAAGATGACATCGAAAGAAAAACACTTCCAAAAATATACTAAAACGGAAAGTTATATTAATCTTAGCATATCCTATTAATCTCTTTCTAAAAAATATCGCACAGTTTAAGCTATAATAAATAACTTAGTCTTTTCAGATATTACACAGCACCAAAACAGATAAATAATTAAGTCTTCATTTTTAATTTTGAATGAATAGCATAAATCAAAATCCATGTGTGAACATATCTATCCAGCAGGCAATTAATTTCTTCTATTCGTAGCGATTTTTTATTAATTGCCATCAATGCGTTGTGTAATTAAATTATTTGCCGGATTAATCATTGAATAAGAAAGCCGAGAATTCGATTAAATTTTGTTAGTTTTCGCAATCTGTCAGTGCGCCACTAGAAAAGAAAAACGCAAAGCGATAAGGCAGACTGACTTTTTGCGCACGTTGCTAATACACTGCGGCCGGCGCCTTCTTTCTCGGCAACAACATTTTACTGTTTAAACAAAATCGCCGTTGTCCACTTTGATTAAACGAATAAATTACACCGCACCAATGGAAAAAAATGACAATATCCACGATAATTGTTGGCGTTGTATGTCCTCTTTACAGCACACAAACGAATGCCTCATCTTATCAACAATTTATTGTTTAAACAAAAGTCGTATGTCCGCTTTGATTAAAATAATAAATTACTCTTCGGCGTCGCATCGTTGTGTGTGTACCATATATGTGTGTGTGTATGTTTTTTTCTACCATTTTAATTAAAAAATGACGATTTCTGCGATAATTTATGTCGTGTGTGCGGGATTAATTACACGAAGGGGGTGTGCGCCGAACGAAATGAGAAAAATCCCGTCGCAAGGGGTTGCACGCTTGACCATTTCGACGAAAATCCATCGCATACAGATAGAATTTTTTCGCCGGCTTCGAATCCGGAATTGAATCAAAAAACTTGCACACACACACACATATACCCATATATACAACACATACACAGCACATCGTATAGATATTTTTCGTTCTCTCCACCTGGTGCCGGCTCGCCCAAATCGAATTTGTAATCACCGACGAAACGTCGCTACGTCCAACATGTTATTTTCATTAAACGCGATCGAATAATGGATGTATGAATATATATCGAACATGGGCGATGTTGTTTGTTGCTCGTACTCCCTGCTTTTTTTTACTATTATTATTATTTGAAACAAACAATTAGCGTCAACGCAATGTATTTTTTTGTATTGCAATTGACGCGCAATTTTGAAAAACGTCACGTCGCCGCGTGGATGATTGCGAGTGAATTAATGCGTTTGTTCGTTTAATTAGGTGCCGTTTGCGCCACCCATCCGCCCTTTAATTCGTGCCAAACAAATGTACTTACATATATTTTCAGCTAAAATAATTATAATGGCGCATTCCGGGGCCCCGGTCGGTTTTTGGTGTGAACGCATTGTCGACATTCCGTGCATTTCTCATTTGATACTACTCTCTCCGGCACCGCGCGCGTACACATGCACCCCCTCAGATAGTAGCTAGCTTGGCGAATAAAAGAATAATTCGTTTGCTGTGTGCTGCGCTAATTTGTTGCAGCGCGGCGGCTGAAAGTGAATTCAACGTTGTTGTGCCGTTGACGTTTCGCCCCGAATGATATTGCCAAAAAAAAACGAGCAACCAGTTTTATTTTAATTAGATTTGTATGTAGACAAACGTTTCTTTGTACATAGGTACAGCAAAATAATGGTTTTGCAAAGGTTTTTTGTTTAGTCAATTTTCATGTAATTTTTTCATTAAAACACCAACTGTTATAAGTTACAAAAT
Organism: Adinopsis sp. GC000173; assembly: GCA_030264715.1. Lineage (NCBI taxonomy): Eukaryota > Metazoa > Arthropoda > Insecta > Coleoptera > Staphylinidae > Adinopsis > Adinopsis sp. GC000173. The sequence continues at coordinate 10,585 of JARJDW010015518.1, read as the reverse complement.
TATTATTTTTGTGTGTCTTCTTTGAACCCTTCTTATTAAACTTGAAAAATATTTTAAGTTTGGTCTTCTTTAAGCACCCCGATTTACAGTCCTCTGAAATATCAATTAATATCAATTTTTAGACGATTTTTTTTTGCCAATTTAAGCATTTTTTATATTTCACAATTCCGTATTAATTTTTTTTTATTGAAAACACCAAAAGGCTGCTGATAAATTATTATTTTTTTAAGGTCTCATTAGTAAACCTGAAAAATGTTTGAAGTCTAGTCTTCTTTAAGTACGCAGATTTACAGAGCAGAAATCCTGTTAAATTAAATATCAATTAATATCAATTTTGAGACGATTTTTTTTGCTTTACGATTCTTCATTGTTTTTCTTGTAGACATTGCAGAATTATTGTTTTTGTGTCTCCTTTGAACGTTTATTAGTAAACCTGAAAAACGTTTAAAGTCTAGTCATCTTAAGTACCCTGACTTACAAAATTCTCAAATTTGTTTGTTGATTTTTATATAATTTTTCTTAGGTTAGGATATTTCATTGGTTTTCTTACAGAAAGTACAGAAACTTGGTTAAAATCACAGAATATACAAAAATGATTTTTGCGATTTGTTTGTTTTTATTTGCTTTTTAAAAAATATGAAAGATAAAGTGAATTTAACTTTCTCAAATTTCGATGGTGGCGAAGTTGTTCTTACTTCATTAATTTTTTCGCAGAAAATAACAAAGGTAGCCGAAAAATCAAAAAATACTGTTAGGGAAACGATGGAAATTTTTAAGATTGCTAATTACTTTTTGCCGTTGCTTTGAATTTCTTTAAAAACATGTAAAATGTTACATATAGTATAGACCAGACGCCAATTCTAACTAGATTTATCCATTGATTACACGGTTGGGAAACCGAGACCGTGTGAAACTGAACACAGATTCATTCAAATCTGCATAGATATTTTTATACGAATAAATAATATGTTCAGTTTTTATTATTTATAACAACAATTTTATATAAAATTAACGGTTGATTGAATATTATTTTAGTTAGCTTTTGAAGCGTTTTCTCAGAAACTGTATCTTGGAGAAAATAAAGTCTCTATTGGAAAATATCTGTAATTTAAATAAATTGGCGAAAAATGCAATAAAAGTGTATATGTGTATCTTTAATTTGTGCAGTTGATACGCGCACACAAAGTATAATTAGTTTGCTGTGTGCGCTAATTTGTTGCAATTTTAAAATTGAATCCAGCGGCGTGTTGTTGTCGTTTTGCTGGCTGGCTGGCTGGCTGTTGTTGCTCTTTGCTCGAATAGCAGTGCTTAAAAAACAACAAGTTTTATTTTAATTACATTTGCTTTGCGTTAATGTCGAGAGGCGCAAAAAAACAAGTAGCGCGTGTGTGTGTATGTTTTAGGAAAACATTAAAGCTCACTTAACAAAAAAAAAATCGTTTAAAATCCATATACATACTATCTTAAGAATATCGAATTTTTCTAGTAGAAAACGTTGCAATCGCAAGGAAATTTCACAAAAATTAAAAAATATCTTCATCGATTTACTTGAAGTAATTTTCAGCAAGTTTTCCGTATTTGTAGAAAAACCAAGAACGTTTTGATTAAATCTCTTAGTTAGAGTGTAAACTAGCAATATTGGTTAAAAAGGGGCGTTATAATACCAAGTATACACACAGTCTGCACGATATTTTCGATTTTTTTTAATGCGCCTTCAGATGATGGCGACGCATAAAAGAATAATTAGTTTGCTGTGTGCGCTAATTTGTTGCAATTTTAAAATTGAATTCAACGGTGTGTCGTTGACGCTTTGGCTGCTGCTGTTGCTGCTGCTGCTGCTGCTTGTTTGCTCGCTCGAACATCGCGCGCAACGGCAAAAAAAGCAAGAAATTTTATTTTAATTACATTTTCTTTGCGTGAACGTCAAGACAAAAAACAAGCACTATGTGCTAGTGTGTGTATGTGTGTGTTTGTGTGTATATATACGAAAACAGAAATAGTTTCTGTCGGGTGAAATTTTTTAATTAAAATTTTCATGTTGGAAGATAATTATTTAATAAACATGTTTTATGAGATATTATTTATGTTTGTTTAGATAAGAATGGCGGGTACAATTCCATTTTATATTTTAAGAAAATAATTGTGCAAAATTGAGGAATTTTTATTTATTCATTCATACACGCACGCACTTTTCGCTGCTTATTTGTTCTTGTCATGCATTTAATTTGTAATAAAACAGACCACAGGTGGTCTTCAATTAATAAAAATATGTACATTGCTGCGAGGAAAAATAAACAACGCAACGTAACGCACATGCAAATTTTCATTTTTAATCATGTAAATAATTTACGATTTATCCAAACTGTTTATCTCTATCGATTATTAGGCGTGTCATCATTGTTCGCGATTATTAGTAAATTATGGCATGATTTGCGTAAACATTGACATATTGTGATTTTTTCTATTTTTGGATATGCCCGATCCGCGGTAATCGAAAATTCTAAAAATAGCCTCGCTGCGTGAGGAAAAACGTTCACATTATTTGACAAATTGTTTCTAGAAGTTTGTTATTTTTAAGAGCGCCGTCGCATTTTCGTTTCAAAAAACATTAAATATTGCGCCTACCTAAATAAATAGACGTAATGAAACGTAATTAAAACATTTCTTTTCAGTTTTTATTTGAATTGCTCGAAATTATGTAAAATTTTGTTGAAATTCAAATAAAATCATAATTAGTCTTTTTTCAAATTTGTGTCTTGTTTTCAGGATACGTGTTATTTTTCCTTCTTTCAGAAAAAGCTGTGCATCTCATTAAAAGTAAATGTCAATATTATTACATTATTTTTCTATCTTTCTTTCAAAAGTTATACAATTTTAAGATGATATATTGTACTATGCAACATTGGAATAAAACAGTCCATGATTTTCGTTGCAGTTTGTTATAAAATTGTGTCTTGTTTTCAGGATTTCTCGCATTATTTTTAAAAAGTGAATGTCATTAATTACATTTTGTTTTCAAAACTTGTATAATTTTAAAAGGAATATATTCTACGTTGTATTGGAATAAAATAGTCAATGATTTTCGTTGCAGTTCGCATTTTTTATAAGCGGTATTGAAAAATAGACCGAAGTGAGTAATTTTACTAAAACTTGTGTCGTATTTTCAAGATTTCTATCATAATTTGTATTTAGTTATTGTAAAAAAATAGTAATTTACATTATATTCAGTTATGACGTGTTTTTTATATAATTTTCTCAAAATGCTGTATTTTTTACCATTCTATATCTTTGAGCAACTTCTACTTGTAGTTCAAATTAAGTTATTTCGTTAAAGTCTGTATTCTTTGAAAGCGTTGGCGAAAATTAGACAGACATTGTGGTTTGTTTTCAAATAATTTTTTTTGTAAATATGTGATAATTCATATTAAATGCACCATAGAAACGTTAAACGTGTTTAAGAGAAAAAACATTTTGACTCATCTATCATCAAACTTTCAAGATATTTTATGAATGTCTATTTTTAGCTTGCTCATTAAAACTGTGAAACATTCTAAGAAAATCGCATATTTCATGCAATTGTTGATATTTTTTAATGAGTGTTATATACATATACTTTTAAACACTATCAAAATTGATGAAAGTCTGTCTCAAATTGATTAACTTTCTACACTGCATTTTTTGCATCAAAGTGCCGCAAAAACATCTTCGTGGAAATAAAATATTTTGCGATAAAAATTATAAAGTAGTGCTATTGATAGTAGTATACAATAATATATGCAGATGGTTGCGAGTAAAAATAAACAATGCAAATGAAATGCGACGCACATGGACAGTTTCTTTGAAAGCAAATAATTTACGAGCCATCCAAATCGCTTATCTATTGATTATTAGTTGTGTCATCATCGTTGATTATTAAATGCGGGTTTTCACAACGGCTACACAATGGTAATAATCGTACATGGTGGCTTTATCAATTCACACATCGGCTGTACTTAATTATAATCATTGAAAAATTCCAGCATGCTAGTCAGTATGATTGAATGCATTATGTGCGCGTCTGGACGTCACTCAAACGCAACGTTTTGAATGCGCATTGTGTGCATCATCACATGGCCCAACACACACACTACACACATACATACTACACATGCACACACACTCTCTCCTTATTCCGGACGCGCAAAGATCGATTATCGTCGATAAGAAAACAAACGTGGCGCTAGTCGGCGACGCGAATAAGCGCACAAATGCAATTTGTTCCAACAGTGCTAGGGAAAAATTTGAATAACTTCATCAGTTCGTATGTTTCCAGAGACCAGATTTTCCCAGATAAGTTTAATATTAAGTTATCGACAATATTGCAGCTCTTCTACCATATGACTTTGCAACAACAACAACAAGCGCATTTTCGAAATTGAATTATAACGTAGAAAAATGAAGGAAAAGACTTTTGTCTACATGTTTTCATTCCAAATAAAATTATATCACAAAACATATATAACCTAACATACAGCGTTTGCATATTTTATTTTATCTACGGCGCTCCCTCGAAAATTAAATTATTATACGTATTATTTTTTCTTCTTTTTCGTTGTGCTACGTAAATACATACATATACATACATACCTACTACCCATGTACTATACTACATACATATGTAGTTTTCGTCGGATTGCAGCGTCGTCGCACATCGAACATACGAGCGAAGTAATTAGAGGAAGTAGCTCCCTGAAATATCCATCAAGTTTTAGTGCTTAATCTATTTTGCTATAAAGAAAAAACGCTTCACTCTATATACTCTTGCACAACAAGCGTCCGTCCTCCCTTTTTCTTTCCCAAGAAAAGGATTATTACTCCCGCATTCAATTCGTACACGTTGCGTCCACGTCGAATGGATCATTAAATTGGCACATACAATCATGTACAGAGAAAAGAGGCCCAACGTTTCATAGAATATATATTCCGTGGGCTTTGGATGTTGTGCATCTGTCCGGAGAGTAGCTATTTTGAAACGTTTCGCAGTTATTAATAAGCGAATCTTTGCATCCGCAAATCTGCAAGTGTCAATGTTTTTCTACAATAATTCATAAAAACATCCTTGAAAATTTTTGATATTGTGATAGCTAAGTACAGTGTTTTCTTTTTCTTTGTTAAGGATGTTTTTGTGCTGATTTTGACGTTTTTAAGTTATGAAAAATCTTAAGTACTCGAAGGAAATTTATGAAAAGTTTTCAAATTATTGTTGTTGTTTTTTTTTTCAATTTAAAGCGGAAGTTTTGCGTATTGTTTATTTTTGTGTACTTTATGAGAAGGAATTTCTTGCAATAGTTGAAAAAAATTAACGCTCTTGAAAAAGTTTTCGGAAGTTCATCAAGATGAAATGGCAAAAATCGCTTAATTTCTATGAATGCACTTTCCGTTGGAATTTCAAATAAATTTTTAATGATTCTTCAACAAAGAAGCTAGAAAAATATTGCAAATTAAGTAAAATATCTAAACAAACCAAAAAATTTGTAAAATATTAAGTGAATTTTTAAATTTAGGCTGGATGTTTTGCGAATTATATATTTTAATAGTTCGTGGGCAATATCTATTTTAAAATAGTCTCAAATAGAGACGGAAGTGATTTTTGCAAATTTATTGAAATCTAAGCAATTTAGTGAATTTGTTAAATATACCTTCTTACTTTTATTTTTAATGTAGGCGATGTATTTATTTTTATACCCTGAGGGCAAGATTTTCCTGCAATTGGGAATCTGTCCTTAGAATCGAATTGGCGCTTTTTAAAAAGTTTAAGAAAATTCGTTGATAATTGAACAATATCGATTCATTTCGGTGTGCGTTTTTGAACGTTTTTGCGGTTGATTTTCAATATACCTATTTTCAAAGAGGTTCAAAATGAGAAGTAAGCAAAATATTGCATCCTTACTTAACTTTTGTAAGTAAGTTGAAATATTTTTTTTCATAACTTGATAGCAAGATTTTCCTGCAATCATGGATCTTTCCGAACAAATAAATTGGCTTCTTCCAAATACTTTTAAAAAATTTACCGTGAAATGCAAAAGATTGCTCAAATTCTAGAAGCAAACAAAATAATGCGAATTAACTGAAATCTAAGCAAAACAGCGAAGTTGTTAAATATGTATACTAAAGTGTTTTTCCTTCAATTACTGATTTTTCATGACAAACAAGTTAGCGCCTTAAAAAATTCGCCAAGAAATTCAAAAGATCGCTTCATTTCGGTGTCCGTTTTTTTTGTCGCTTAGAAAAACGTCTTCCGGTTGAATCTTAAACGATCGTCTTAGAATTTCAAATTTATTCCTAAAGCGTTTGAAATGGAAAAGCAAATAATTTAAGTAAAATCTGAGCAAATGATAAGAAATTAATACATTAATACTAGGAAGTGTTTTAAAGTTGTTTTCATTTTGGTAATTGATTTCTAAAAATTTGATTAATACAAGTTAGCTATGAAATGTGAAGTGAATAGCAGTGGCCTAATTTCTTTGGACAGAATTGTATGGGGGGCACTAACATGTTTATCGAATAGCAATATTAATAAATTCCGAATGGCCGGCAAGATGGTTAGATTGTCGGAGCGAATTAAAATCCATCTATCCGCCATCGTAACTTTTTTAATTACACGAACGCCGCTTTTATCTCTCTTGAAAATTTATAGTTAGCCGCCTCACACGTAGCGAAATTGGGCGTCGGAGGAAAAAAATCTTCGCTTGCTGCTCCTGCACAATTAAATCCTTCCTTCTTCTTTATTTTTTGTGCGCTCCGGCTTGTGCTACGATTGCGATTGCGAACTGTTTCATTTCGTCTAGAGGTCGCAGGCAGCTGATTGATATGCTCAATCGAATCCGCCGTCGATATTAGCATATTATTGGGGCGCAGCGCGAACGCGAGCGAAGCAAAAAAAATTATTCCGTGATTTTCGAACGGATATGCGGGGATTGAGCGCGGCTTAAAGACCAACCAATTCGAGCCGCGCTCCGCACTCTCTACTCTACTCTACTGCGTATATACTCTTTATATAATAAAAAAAGCGCGTCGTACGATCAAAGCGGATGAATAATCACCGACGACAACGAATGTAATTAAACGGGGCGACCGTCTTGTCGTGTTTATCCGCCGACTGATAGCTTGTCATTACCATGCGATTGCACGGCGTGCATTAATTGATTGAGATCAAACGCTCGGTTTGGTGTTTCCAATACGGACGCGAAGCGTTCGGATTTAATTCGCGTTGTGCTGCGCGCCCGGATGGTAATTAGGTTCGCCGCAAAACCCAAGTTTGTTGTTGCTGGCAGCCAAGTTTTCCTGACGTGTCGCTGCAAGTTTTGCATCCATTACCACCGACTTCCCATTGTATAATTGCTATTCTTATTAAATTACTTCAGCTTATAACTGTTCCCATTATCTGAACGTGACAGAAAATAATTATCTGTTTATTAACTTTTACAATAAAAACGTGTCGTGCGTTTTTTTCTACGCAAATGGAATAACGTCAGCAATTCAATCAGTTGGCTCTTCCGTTTAATTAAAATGCATTATACTCGCACAACATTTACATTATGGAATATATTCGTGCATTGAACAAGCATTGATCGAAAATCATGAGACAAAAAAAATCGTCAAGTCTTCGTTTACAATTTTGCGGAACAATTACCGGAAATTTGATGACGAAAACTAAATAAAGAGTCTAAGTAATTTTCTTTTGTATTAAAAATCTTGTATTTGTTTAATAGTTGAAGAGGAATTCATATTGACACAAAGTGTTTAAATAGAAGATTAGAATATTATTATAAGCTTAGAAGATTAAATATATTATATTATTGTATGTTTTATGCGAAAATTTTCCCTTTTTTAGAAAACAAACAGTACTTTGCAAATTAAATATATACCAAATGTTTATCTATATTTTATTTAATTGAATAATTAAGCATAAAAGATTAAAAAGCTATTTTATGTTGTTATGCGAAAATTTTCGCTTTTTAAGAAAACAAACAGTATGTTGCAAATTAAATATGTACACACTTATTATTGTTTTATTTTGTTGATCTTTTTGTATCGAAATGCAGAAAACAACCGAAAGTATTATATATTGTAAATTATCCAATTGGGCAAGATTAATTATTAATTTTCAATTGAAAATAATTTAGTTCAAACATTATCTTAATAGAATTTTGCTGTGACTTAAAAATCGTGATAAAAACTATAAAAATACTGACAGAAAATTTCCTACCTTTGCTGAATTTCTTTTAGTAGATCGACAAATTTAATATCTTTTAAGAAATCAAAAAACATTTAGAGTAAAGAATTAGTAGTTCGCTTTAGGAGTTTTCAAATCTTTCTTGCGGATACCCTGCAATTAATTTAAGACAATCATTGATAAGTTAAAAATTAAGATAATAACTAATAAATTGTTGACAGAAAATGTTCTAGTTTTGCTTTTCTTTCAGTACCAGGAGAAATTTAATACGTTTTGAGAAATCATTAATAGTCTAACGAATATGCGTCAAGAGATATAAAAAACATTTAATAGAAGAATTTGTAGTATGCTTTAGGAGTTTTCCGAGAAATTTGTTCAAAACCTGCAATTAAATTAAGACAATCATTGATAAATGAAAAATTGAGATAAAAACTAATAAAATATTGACAGAAATTTTCCTACGTTTGCTAAACTTCTTTCAGTAGATGGAGAAATTTAATATGTTTTAAGAAATTATTAATAATCTAACTAAAATGCGTTGAGAAATTAAAAAAAATCATTTAGGTATTATAAATATCTTTAGGAGTTTTCCAAGCAATTTTCTTAGAAGCTGCAAGCCTACAATTAATTTAAGATAATCATCGATAAGGACGCTATTTAGGTGCGTTTTTTTGTCGTTTTTTCTATTAGAAGCGCCGTCGACGATTCAATCAGTTGGCTTTTCGGTTCAATTAAAATGCAATATATGCGAAATTTGCATAATAAAACATGCGCTTCGACAAGTTAATAAAATATTTTATTATTGTGCTGTAACAGCGCGCATCTGGCATTGTCAAGGGAGGTATAATTATGTGGACAGATGCGACAGATTTTAAACTAGCGCGCACGATACATTATTACATAAAAGGGTGTCGTCCGGGCATCATTTTTTCCTTATTATTGGCCTCCAACGTTGTCGGTTTGGTCCACGTTCGAGGCCTGGTGGCAATATTGGTGCGCCGACCGGCGGGCACACGCCACGCCACGCCACCACGTCCAGCTCGTCGCTCGCACGTTCTAATTCATCCGAAGAAAATTGAATTATCATCGTTTTCAATATCGATGCGCCATGATGTGTCATCTTCGTCGCCGGCGAATGCGAAATTCAATCGGGCCCCTTTGCGCGCCGCGCACTCACTCTACAACAACAAATGTCACGCGCCCCGCATTTAAAAGCCACCCTCGCCACCATCTTCCCTCTTATTGAAATCCCCAATATTTTCTCTAATGGACTCCCGAAAATGGGAACGGTGAACTTGATATTTTCAGCTGATGGCGCAATTAAAAAACGTAAAGCGTCGCTAAATAATTCATAGATGCACACGATCACTGTGTGTGGGTGTTGGTGATGGTGATGGGTGTCTGCTGCCGCCGCTAATATCTACTCGCCGAATTTGAAATATGTAGATCGCAATTTCGATTGTTTGTGCGGCATTGTAATTGTAATTAAATTCTCAAAATATTATTGTGCGCTTACAAACTATTCGCACGTTTCGGATTGTGCACGAGAATTGATTAAATCCGTTTGGACGTTTTCGCTGGCAAAACATTTGGGGTACGATTCACTCAGCCAGATAAGTTGATTTAAACCAATCACCACTATCAGAAAAGCATATGTAGTATTGTGTTTATGCACCCCTCGCTCGATTTCGGCGTTATTCTTTTTTTTTGTCTATCCGCCTGCCGATCGCGCACTGGATAAATTTCTACGATTGCTATTCATGCCTTAAATTTGGCGCTGCTGAAATCGATTCGCGAACTTTAACACTTGTGAGTATTGAGCTATTATTCAAGTGAAATCAGACGTAAACTTTCTGCTTGATTGAGTGCGTGAGTGAGTTTATTGGGAGGCGGCGGTAGCGCCAAACTCACAAAGTCACTCGGTATATATTGTAAACATATCGAAATAATGCGCCAAACAACTATTTTCATCCCGTTTCGATGATATTAAGAATATCGTGCATCTGCTCATTGGTGCGATCGATGCGAAACGGTGAAATTGGATTACCCAGCTATGTTAGGTTGAGGTGGAAAAAGAGGCGCACCAATGCGACTACTATATGACAATGTGATAAAATTGTTAATGTTAAATAATGGTACGATGCACGCTAGCAGACAGACAGGCGAACAAACCAATTTTGCATCCATTATGAAATGGAAAAGTTATTTAAACGCTGTAAAAGTACGCTAATAAGCCGCTATTGAAAGTGTCCTCTTAATTAGCGTCGCTTTCAAATATATAGTAATAATTTATCGTGCGTTTCGTTTTGCTCGCGCTGCACGCTGCCATTTTTCGCATTCAAAGCAGCGGCAACAGTAGCAGCAGCAGTA
>JARJDW010015517.1:0-12662 GCA_030264715.1 Adinopsis sp. GC000173 | reverse complement strand
TATCTACAAGTTGCGTTTGCTTTGATGCCACTTGACTGCATTTACATGCGTGCAAGTTTAATTTACATAACATCGGCGTAATTAATTTCCTCAAAATTTTGAATATCAACCACACGTAAGCGAATTGCTCTATTATTTTTTTGCAAGCCAAAAATTAAAAATTACATATTGAAAACTAATTATTACATAAAACGTTCTACATAACCAATTTGTCGACATAAGCGTATACATGAACAAATACAATAATATGCTTTCTAGTTTTTTTCATCAAGAATTTGAAAATTTCAATAAAATCTTTACGATATACCTAGACGAGTTATAGCATATTAATTAATTGCCACATATTTTAACTCTGTAGGTTATCTTGATCTTGAATCTGTTGAGTGTGTTTCGCCAGTAGTAGTAACTTGATATACGAGCGATGTATCGCAATGCGAGATTTAAGTAATGCAATGCCATAAATTTTCAAAGACCTTGAAAACTACGATGTGGTGGCTGTTACTTGGTGAACCATTGTAGTTAAATTATGTGAAAGAGTAAGAAAACTGCTTGGTTGGATTCACAAAATAAAATATTTTATTGAACTTTTCAATCAAACGTTTTAAAACGCACAAAAGTTTAAATTATATTGATGAATTACGACATCGGAATCTGTTTAGAGTGATTTATAATAGCACGGATTTTAGAAATTTGCCACATTTGTGCAAAAAAAAATCGAAATTATGTATTTATCTCATTAAAACTAATAACGTGTGTTGTGTGCGACAACGATTTTGCTGTCAGCTTCACAATAAGAGTGTGTTATTTGCAAACATAGACAGAGAAAATAGAATCAATGAATTATTAGTTCGCAAAATTTTAAAGAAAATACAGTTAAGAATTCTTTATTTATGATGCAAAGAATAAAACTAGGAAAAAGATTTTTTGGAAACCAATTATTGTTTTTTATATTGAGAATTGAAATACTAGAATATTTTAGTAGAATCTATTAAATCTACTATATGGGGTATATTTGTATTTATGCATTTCTTAAGTAGAGTAGTCTGTCTTTAGGTCTAGTTAGTTCTAGCTATAGTTTTTTTGGCGCACTTTCAATTTCAAATATTATAAATTAAGACTTAAGCTTTTAGATTTCGTCTGTAAGTTTATTAACTACGTATGACATTTTTATTAGATATTTAGTTACATTTTGAATCCGTTATGCTTCTACGAAACCACCATGTGCTCATTAATCCGTGTGAGGAAATTTCTGTCTGACTGACTTATGTATTATATAGCTGGGATTGCAACTGTTGCATTATATTTGATAATCGGCAGGTTTATTAACATTATTGAAAGGTTTGGCTTTGTTGCTCATTATCATATTACCAAGTGTTGTTTTATATTTATATGTTGGGACAATTTCATGGCTTTTCAGTTGATTCTATAAGTGATACATAAATAATGTAAAACGTTTTCCCAATTGTGTTCATTTCTGCAGTGAATTTTTATTTATTTTATTTTTATTGACTGTAACTTTTATAATTTTTTTATTAACTTTAATTTTTATTGAAAATGTGATATCAAACAACATAACATAATTGGTTTCTTTCATTTTGGACTGGTTTAATTTTTATTGACATACAACTCAATGATAACACCAACAGTAATTTAAAAATATTACAAAATAAACAGTATTGATGCTGGCTTTAAAATTGTAAATCTAACCGAAACAAATCAATAAAATTTTGTACAAATGTTGCAATGAGCAAGAGTATTTATATAAATAAGGAAAAGAATATTATTATTTTTAGATTTTTGAGGTTAGGTTTGCAATCAAAGTATAAGTGTATATATGCTCGATTAAATTTTCAGCCATTTCCAGGTACGAATCAATTAAACTATTTTATATTATCAATCGCATTTTTTATTGTTTGTTATTAATGAATAATCATTTTCACTTTGTTTCCTATAGTAAACAAATCAATCCGAGGTTTGACAGAATTATAAGTATATACGTCTCTATTTTTAGGTTTCCAGCGGAACTAATAAATAACATGTAATGGCTTTTATAGTTAATAGAAATAAATTTTATTTACTCGTAAAGCGGCGAAACTTAATTGCACTGCAAACAAAAACTTTTTATTGGCACATGTAGGTATGTATGTATATATGCAAGCACATATCGCCGATATTATTCAATGGAATGTGACATGTTACGCATGAATTGTTCGCCAATTAGTTTATAATAGGGCGTTTTACAAAAAAAATCAAATTTATACACAGCGTTTGATTTAGATATATATATTGAGTACGGTTAGTGAGTGAGATCATTTCAGCTTCGCGGTTTACTTTTACAAATAGTGCAATTCATTAGAAATGCTGGATGAATAACACGTTATTAATTAAGCGTGTGCGCACTTTTGCAATGCGAGCGCAGGGATTTTGACCATTGTGATGACAAATTACGCATTGCAAAATCTAATCCTTGCATTAAGCCGTTAGCTAGCATTAAGACATTCTCTCAGGATATAATCTTGCATTTAAATATGTATGGGAGATAGTAGTTTAATGTTTTGTTGGTACAAGTTAATTTAAGCACATACACAATGTTTGTGTACAAAAAAAAATTAAGCTTACTTGCAAAATTACGATTAAATTAGTTGAAATTTTATTGACACTTACAAATGTTTTGCATAATAAAATTAGGTATAGTCCAAACTTATGTAACTGTATGTGATGAATTGCATTATCGAATAAAAAATGATTTTTATCTGTGATAAATTGGGTTACAATAAATTTCGTGCAGCGCAGCCACGCACATTTTCAAATTAAATACAAATACAAGATCTCAAGTTATATTAATGTCTAGTCAGTATATATCTCCACAACAAAATTTAATTACAAGTTTTATAGTATTTATTTAGCAACATGCCGCTTGTATTGTTTCTTAAATCACTTAATTAATCTTTAACAAAACAATCAATCTTTAAATAAATAGTTTAACAAAAGCCTGAGTGGGCGTAATTTGTTGTTTGATATTTTTTATATATAAATATAAAATCAAATTCATATAGTCAGAGACGTGTTGCTACACAGGTGCTTAAACGCAATTTTAGATTATTTTTTAGCATCACTAGATCTCTTTAATCTAAAATTTTTTATAGATTTTTCTTTGCGATGGAAATTTTAGCGAGTTTCTTCTTTGATTTTGGCGTTTTCCATCAAAACATTTAAGGATTTTTATCAAAATTGTTAGAAAAACGAAAAGAATGGAGTTTTTCTTAATTTTCCATCAATAATGATGCAAGTCGATAAATATTTTGATGAAAACTGCCAAAGATTAAAGAAAAATTGGAAGAAAATCGTCAAAAATCTCCACGCAAAGAAAAATCCATCAAAAATTGTAGTGTTGATTGACGGCAAATCGGAAAGAATTAAGTTCTTCTCTTTTTATTAACGATTTTGATGAAAAGTATGAAATGTTTTGATGGAAAATGCAGAAATATAAAAAAATTAAAAACGAAAATTGTCAATAATTTCCACGCAAAGAAAAATGCATAAAAAATTTTAGGTTTGAGATACTAAAAATGTATTTCTTGAAATCGCTAATAAATCATACGACGCCTCTGCATCTTAGAAAACATTATTTGATACTTTATAGAAAATGTATTATTCAACCAGTAACAAAGAAAATTTTTAGTTAATTAATAAACATGCCGACTATACTAATATATTATAATCGTACAATTTGTACTAACCTCAATTAATTAAGAGATATAATTAATTTAAAGTAATCTTAATTATCAAATTAGTCGACCGACTTACAAAATAATACCTACCGACTACTAATATGATTTGTGAAAGAAAAATACACGGGTATAGTAAAAATTGATTTAATTAAAATTGCGCAACAACGTATAAGCTTTAACTGTGTTTGATAGATATAATTTTTAATTATCTCGGGTACATAAAAAATAGATTGCAAAACGGCGATGGATTTTTGAGACGTTGTCCTTGATTGCACTATCAAAAATTTACATCATCAAGCATTTTATGGAATCGCGCTAGAAAAAATCAATTCTGCGGAATAATAGTGAATAAGTGAATTGACTTACATTCTTCTAAGTTGATTAATGACAAAATTATTAATAACCTGAAAAGCATCAAGGTTAAACATTTTCAATATTAGAGTGCGAACTTGATACAATTTAGAATTTTGTTTAGTTTGTTAGAATATGTTTTTGTGAATAATGCTTCAATCAATATAGCGATATAAAATGTCCTTAATCGAATAATATTATTGTAGTAATAAATAGTAGGTGCAACCGGATACTCAGCACATACATTGCAATAATTTCTTATGACATCACATTACAATACCAACCTACCAAACAGGATAGAATTTCGCTATATAGTGGAAATTGTTTGCGCAATTTACACTTTGAAAGGTAAATGGTGCTAAAAAATGTTCAGACTAAATTAAATACAGAATGCTGCTACGATATAATGCAATTTATTTGTTTACAATATCTTAATATTTATCAATAGTGTGGAATTAACACAATTACTTGCTTGTGCGAACGATTGTTAATTTAAATAATCCAACAGCGTTGCGTTATAATCTTCGAATGGAAATACATTTCAAATTAGAATTGATTGCAATTAGAACAAAAACATGTTTGATAAAGAATTTCAAATTGGCGTTAATTAAATATTAAAGATTTTACAATCAATTAGAAACTTCTGAATAATAATGAAATTTGTATTGTTTTATTGTCATTTTATAAGTTCTCTTCATAAAACTTTCAACTTATTCAGTAAGTAATTAATTTTTACTTATGTAGATTTTATGGGATATAAGATTGCAAGCAAATAAAAGTTAAACATTTTTTATGAAAAATTGGGAATATATCTTTTCCACACTTAATCCAAATGGGTGTGCACCAACTCCGTACAATAATTTCTAGGTAAAACGTCACCTCCACAACTAGACACCAGGCTTGTGTTTTGTATTTCTAATAAGCCTAAAAGCAGTTTCAATATTATGAAGACACACAAAAATACATCCATTTTGTTATCAGCTATGTTATATGTCATAAAATTTATTATGAACAGATTAAAATATCTTTGAAATTAGTAGTAAAGATTAGAGCTTATTAGAAAAGAATAAAGTTTGTAAAAGTGCTACAAATCTAATGTATAAATCTCAAAAGTCATACATATTACCGAAAAAATGTCACTATTTCAAGACATTAATGATTGTCCAATATCTATTAGAAAATTGTAGAATGTAGATGATAATAAAATAATTATGTATTGTTTTATTGCCATTTAAAAATTTCTATGCATATAAAACTTTCAACATATTTTTTTTAAATATAAGAAATCATAATCATTAGCAGTGATCAACGTTTATGTAGATTTTATGAGACTTTTAATATAAAGTAAGATTGCAAACAAATAATTAAAAGTTGTTAGATTTTATTGTTCGACTTTTAAGTGCAATTTATGGTGTATTAAGTGCGAAAGTACAGTAGTACTTTTATTATATGGCGTAAAAAAGGGGTATTTTATGATTTTAACAAAAATAAAAATTGTTTTAGTTGAAAAATTCCTAGGAATTGGGATTATTACCATTATTGTTATGAGCGGATTTGGAGACATGGAAATTTTAATGCTTGGCTGAAATTAATATGTTAACAGTGGACATACCTACACTTAGGCGATGGAAAGGTTCACCTCTGACCTCGCAATTTAAAAGGCCGCAAAATAGTTAAATGATATGTAAGTATAATTTACATATCATACAGGTGTTCCTTACTTCCGATTATAAGTAGACGTCGCTATGCGGTGAATTTATTCAGAGAATGCTTGTTGAAACTGCATTTTTTTCATTTTCAAGAGATTTTACTCACTATAGATTCAACATCGTTATTTTGCATAATATAATTTATGAAAAGAAACCATAAATATGGCAGAAATTATTAAGAGCAATAGAATTAGTGGTAATCAGTGATATCCCTTAAAGATAGTTGGAAAAATAGGTAAATAAAAGAAAATACACTAAAAATATACAGTATATGATTTTATATTACGGGAAGTCTTGAATATATGGCATTTTTCGTCTGGGCATGTATAGATCTGAGGAGTTTTGCTGGTCTAGAAGGTCGCGTTCTGTTTTTATAATTTTTTTAAATTCATGTATTTTGTACCCTCGTCGTTTTTCTTGGATAGCTGATTTTAGTAAAGAGGATACAAAACACAAAAATTATTCAATTTTTTTTAAATCAACGGTTAACCGTTTGGACGTTTGCAGGCCAAGACATGCAAAAATTATACTTTACAGGACGCTATACGGATGTAAACAAGTAAACAAGGACGAAAGCATGAAAAACAATATATCCGCGTAATTTATATTCGGTATTTTTAAAATGCTTTTGTGCTTTTTCAAAATCTTTCAATTATTTTCAGGGTTGGAAAAAAATCCGATTTTTTTAAAAATCACTTTTTTTATTTAAATCAGATTGTTTTTCTTTTTTTTTCTAATTTTGGTTCAAATAATGTCAATTTTTCTGCAAGTTATCTATTAAATAGAGATTATCTTACAGTAACGTTATAACAAATAACAATTAATAATTTATCTTTTAGTTTTATGAAAAATTGTGCGATTTTTGTAACGTTCTCTAGATGTTTAATCCGTTTAGTCTATGGGTGTTTCATTTGTTTTAGGTTATGAATTTGTATCACAATTATATAGATTTTGCCACTAAAATTCAGCTGAAAGGATCATCGATGCATGTGTGATTTAAATTAATGATTTTTTTTAAATTAATGCGATTTAAATCACAGATTTAAATCAAATGATTTTAATCATTCCAACCCTGATTATTTCCTTTTGGGACAAACCCTCTTCAATATTGTGATTGGAAAAAATATTTCTATCTATATGTGTAACAGCTGTATTAGAAGCCGACTAACACAATTTCACTAGAGTGACAATGATCATAAATCAACTCTTACTTTTTATTCCATGAGGCTATAAGATAATTCACTTTTAATAAGTTGTTTTATTTAATCAACTAAGTACCACTTAAGTGGAATTATTTTTTAAACCGTATTGCGTCTACACAACAATTAAATGGACGCGCATAGCAAACAACACAGCAACTACCTACTTATTATCATTTTATGATTTTGTGATAAATTCTATATTTACAGGTAATTGATTTATTTGAATGATCACCTGCGAATGAATTAATCTGCTTTTTTCGTTTCATTTACATGCTTATTAATTGCAGTTTTGCTACAAGTTATGTGCATGTATGCGCACGATTATAACATAAATTTTAACATAACAAGCACATGTATCACATTTACATTCGTTGCATATAAATGGATAATTTTTTTTTAGAGAAAATGTTTCGACGATTTAATTTGTGCAGCAGGATGATTTAAAGATTTCTGTGTGCATATTACAAAATCGTTGCCTGATCGAAACAATGCGATCAAATGACAGCTAAAATCACGACTTGTTGATCGTTGCGGCAATTTTCTGCTATTTGAGCGAATTATTGAGAAATATTAATAAAATTTCTGACCTGTTGAATAATATAATGTTTTATGTGCGTTTTATAAATTCAAGAAATAGACATTGTTATTTCATGGTATAATTATACAGTATGTTTCAATGGATTATATTTGTAATTGTTTGAATGCATTTAAACTTTTAAAGTCGTCTTCTTAAAATGTAAATGTATGTAAATCAATTTTTATTTTTATGGTTATTTGATAAAAACATGAAACATTTTAATTTTTTATAAATGAAAATATGTAGAGTTTGAGCGGAGCATCAAACTGAGTCGACTGATAAAGACATTTAACAAAGATATAGAGCCATATCATGGTTTTGAACAAATATTTTTGGAATATTAAGCATAAATTGAGTTTATTTCTATATATTAAGCAATTATACATATACGATTCCGTTTGGGCTAAAATTTATCCCTATAAAAATATTTTCAGTAGGAAATATGCAGTTGTGAATTGTAAAATCTACAAACATGATGTAAACATCTTAAGGTGTCTGCATCAATAGATGAAAAATGTCTACATGCGTATGGAATTCATTACGCTCTTTAAAATTAAATGCATACAAGGTTTTTTTCTCTAAAAATATTCTAAATGTATGGAGAAATATTTATTTTTCTTCCAGATGCATTCTGTATATTATACTACCTAGTTCCAGATCAATAAATTTTAAATAGACCAACTTAGTTACTCGTCTTGTAACACCTTGAGTAAAACGAAAATATGGCAAGTAATGTTTCATCGTAACATTTGGTCAGTTTTGTAAAAAACGTTTTGATTTTCTGTCTTTGACCCCCACTGTCAATAATGTTTCGCCATTTAGTTGGCTAATTTTTTAGACTAGATCTTTAAAAGGAAGATCCTTAATGACTTCAACTTTTCATTTATTCATATTTTGAGGTTTGCTGGATAGAGGATTGCTTAATCGTTCAGTCGGACTGTAAACAAAAAACAGAATATTGAGTAAGTGAAACATTTCATTTTCAATTTAATTAATCAAAATCGACATTTCCTTTAGAGATCTGGCATTGAAAAATAAATAGTCTACAATAAGAACTGGCTTAGCGTTATTTCGTTTAGAATTCTTTGAAAATGCACAGTACCGTTTGTATTCCTTTAAATACAAAGTAATTTATCTGCATTATTTTTTTTAAATAATTGATTTGAATGTGACAAAAAGTTTTCAATCGTAGAAACGGGATTATTTTTCATATTTCTCCTGGAGGCATTGAAATACTTCAATAAGAAAAATGATATATTATTTTTATGGAAATAAGAGAAGTCATTTAAGACTTGAACAAATAAAAGAAAAATGTGTTTAATTTATCTATATGGCAATTAAATAAATATAAATAATAATCATAAAAATAAATTAAATTAAACATGATATATTACACATTTTACCCGGAATATAATATATCAAAACAACTGAAAAACAGCTTTATTCTATAATGTTAATTGAAAGGTGATTATTAATAATAAAATTTAAAATATGCTAAAATTAAATAACCTATTTATTTATTTACTCTTAACATTTAATCATTGTATTAATTAACAAGAAAAAAATTCAATAATAAATTATATGGACATTGCATACATATTTTTTCAATACAAGATTTTCATCCATATATCATTTTTTACAGCAATCCTAACACTTTTTTTTAATGCAATGTTAACTATATGCATTGAAAGGTAACACAACCTTTACATTGATTTATTTATTCAATAAAAAAACTCTGTTCGGTTAGAATTTTCTGAATAATTAAATTTATATTTATCAAGTGAAGTGACAGACTGCGCGCATAATCATTTTAAGAATAATATTTACATGCCATATTTTAATTATGCGCTACTGGAAAGGAAAATTATAAGTTATTATTATAAACATTAAGCAACCGATAATATAAATAATAAATTCACATATTACATATTGATGCAGTTAAATTGAAATTGTATTCAATCACTTGAGTATTTAATAGATAGATAGATATATCTATTACATAAAGTGTTTCAAACAATACATGACATTTCGTAAAATTCTGTAGATATTAAGTTGGCAACTAAATGATTGCCGATTTTAGTTAGTTTCACTCCCATTTTTGGGATATCCGTAAATGTTATGATCGTCTTCATCTTATATATGCTAGCTGTCATCCTAATCTAGCTTTATAAGTTCATTGCATACATATTTTCTTAAAGTTTTTTTTACCTCAACATTAATATGGAGTGCAAAAACGAACATTTTTGCCATATTTTGTTTTATAATTTCTGTAAATGAAAGAACGTAGTGCAAGCTGCCAAAAAGTTACGTAACGTGTATGGTGATGAAGCCCTTAAAGAAAGGCAATGCCAAAATTGATTTGAAAAATTCCGTTCTGGAGATTATTCTCCTAAAGACGACCATCGTTAAGTTCGACCAGTTGAGCGTAATGAGCATGAAATCAAAACCATCCTCAGAAAGATGACAAAAGTACATAGAAAAAAATGGAAAATACTTAATAGATTTTTCCATTTAGTTTTTTCCAGTAAAAAAACCTCTTATTTCCTTGAACAAATCGGCAATTACTTAGTTGCCAACCCAATATTTTTAAATAAAATGTTTGTTGTTATTTATCCAATTTTATTTATAAAGATTTTATTAAGATTTTAAACTTTGATCTACATTTTGGTGACTTATATTTATTTGTTCTGATAATTTTATTTCGCAATGGACATAAAGTTTTAATAAAAGCATTTTAAAATAAATCAACTATTGTTCAATATAATTTAATTGCTACACATTTTGCAAGAGAGCGTTAAAGTTTTTGAAATCTTCATTAACTTTTAATGTGTTAAGTAAAACAATTTTCTTCTGTTCGAACAACGTACACGGTACTTGTATATGTAGCATTGGCTAACAACACTTTTACAGCCCTTGCGCGATATAAATTATAGCGTAAACTACTTTGCTGCTTAGATAATTATACCATGAATAAATAATTTTAAATTGTCGTTACTACTGCCTGTGTTAAGCGTATTATGTATCATTCCAATTAGTACATATTACAATAAAATGATAAAAGCTGACATGTTAATTGGAATAATTATCACACATTGAATGACATTGATATAATAGGAAGTATAAAGTTTGTAAACAAGTCATATCAGTCAGTAGGCGGTTACAATGCAAAATGTCATGAAAATGTGGAAGCGTACGTGTGGTTTCAATGTGGCGAACTTGAACTGATGCGCAAGCAATTACCACACACATACACATGCTTTTATAACGCAAACGTCCGTGAACCTTTTGCTACTTGAAAGATGCAACAACAACAACAACAACAATAACAGAAACTTTCTTTTCGCTGCATTAATAGTATTGTATCATCCATTTGATAATTGCACACGTGATTAGGGTCACGGCGACCGCTGAAATTTCCACCAATTCTAATTTTCTTCTTCTTCGTCTTGTTCTTGTCATAATTGCATTGCGCCATTCGGCGGAGATCTTAATTGTGCCGCATGTTTACAAATTGAACGAAATGAAGAGATTTATGCGCGTATTTCTTTCACCGCGCTGCTGTACGAGAGTATTAATAACAAAATTTCATCATTTTTCTTACGGCCAAAATCATTGTCGTGCACGTTACGTATATCGCTGTGGCTCTACTACAACACACACCGCGAATTGCGAAAGTGCATTTTTTTATCGAGAGGAATTTTGCGGTGAATGTGCGTACGAATTTATGAGTCTATTCAAAATAATACATGTTACATGTAAAGTAGATTCACTTATAAATCGCTTTGCTTTACAATGCTAAAAATACTTATCGCTTTATGTAATTTTATTTACTGCCTTTTATCACATCTCTCATTCCGGAATTTACACATCTAATATGTAGTAATTAAATCAATTATACCCACGTATAGTTTGTACAATTTGCATCTATACGATATGTTGCAAAACACTTCATGCTTCAACATGATTAATACGAAAAAATCTATCAAAGTTTGTTTTGACCAGATTGCATAAAAAAATATTTACCGCATGAATATTTCGTCATTTATATGTTAAATGTGCAATGACTTAGTTTAATTTTTAGACTATAGATATTCAATGAGCTGATATTGGTGTTATGTAATTCGGTTGTTTTTATAGACGGTAGGTATGTAAATGCACAATTTCGTGTCACGTTGGTACTGCACAATAATGTGAAATATTTCATAAATTGATAAATTTTATTTAATTAATTGTTTGAACAATTTACTTACCTACTTAAATTGTTTTCAAAGAATAAAAAATATGGATGGACAGACCATATTACGAATGAAATGGTGTTGCACAGAATGGGAAGAGACAGAGAACTTTTGACCACAATTGAAAGGGGAAAGGCATCATATTTGGGACATATAATTCGAAACAATAAATACGAGTTGTTGCAGCTGATTATGAAGGGTAAAATCGAAGGAAAACTGGGTTCTGGANCTTCATTAGTGAAGTCGGCACTACAAGAAGAAGATACAATTTGTTTAAATACAATGCGAATTGAGGCAATTACTCAATTTTTTCTCTGGCAAAAGGAATGCCAGCAATATATAGATTCAATAATATTTATTTATCAATCAGACATCTACAATTAATATAGATATTCAATGAGCGGATATTGGTCTTATGTAATTTGGTTGTTTTTATAGACGGTAGATAGGAATGTAAATGCACAATTCCGTGTCATTGGTACTGCACAATAATGTGAAATAGTTTATAAATTGATAAATTTTATTTAATTAATTGTTCGAGCAATATACTTATACCTAAATTGTTTTCAAATAATATACAATTTGTTTAAATACAATGCGAATTGAGGCAATTGCGCATTTTGTGTCTGGCAAAAGGAATGCTAACAATATGTAGATTCAATAATATGCATTTATCAATTAGATATCTATAATCAATAATTTATCCTTGATCTAATTTCTCCAATAACTTATATGGCAGGAAATTTAAACTTGAATAGTAAACGCATATGGAAAGCTTTTGTCACACTGTGCCAAATCGTAATTCTAAATTTATATAAATAAATTATAAAAATTAGAGAATAAATAAGCTGCCAAAG
>JARJDW010015516.1:0-25037 GCA_030264715.1 Adinopsis sp. GC000173 | reverse complement strand
TAATACATTTTAATGGTGCATATATAATGAAACAAAAGAGTAATAAAACACCTGCACTTCTGATCGAAGACGGCATATTTGCTTAATCACGTGTATGTATGTATGTACCTTAGCTTTTTTACTATTTTCAGCGTCTTACAAATGGCAGCGGCCGCACATTTGAATAATTACTCATTACGTTTAACTGATTGCAAATTAATATATTTTGTTACGTAAAAGTGGTTGCTAATGTGTTTTCGGATCGAACTTGGATATACCTATATAGCAGAATATAGCGCAACTTCCAATTAACAATAAAATCTATTTTAAAATTCAAAATGTAAAGTAAAACGCAACGTTCTGTTGCTAATTGTTTCTCGGTATTTAGTGGGATTTTATAAAGGTAATTTTGCTCGTCAACATGTTGGTTATACAAACAGTTTGAGCGGTAGCAGTAGCAAATACAACGAAATAAGAAAACGACTCCCATGTTAGTGGCAAACATGTTTCTCTTAATTGAAATGCGATTATCGATTTATTTAGAAATCAACTGATAAACAAATACACACTAACATATTTTTTTTTATTCTCGTGCGCGTAATGATTCATACCAATTACTACCGATAGCGCGTCTATATTTAGCCGTACGCAATTTATCTGTTGTGTTGTGTATGTGTGGTTCATGCGCCTACAATGTGAATTTTTATCATCTCGCGTCGCGTCGTCAAAATATTACATTAATTTCGGTTAATAAAAGTTTGTTGTTTGTGCTCTCGCGCGAATTGGCCGAGGAGGAGAGGCGGCGGCCACACGCGCTATTTTTATACGCGTATGAAGTTTTGCCAAAAAAGTTTCATATATACTTTTTTTTATATGTATATATGTATATTCTTCAACTTTTTTTTGTTTGTATGTATGTGTATATTATTATTAAGTTGTTGCAATGCTTTTTTAGCAAATCTTTTTGCTATAAATAGTCAATTTAATAATAACAATTTTAAATTATAATAAAATAAAATAAATATTGATTTTGTGCATATTTTTAATAAATATGTATGTATTACCAACGATCACATACTTCTATCTATACTATATTTATATATAATTTATTTACGATTATAATTTGATGTTGTTGTTTTTTTCCATGTGTGAATATTTTATGTGTAACCTGATTTACTTACCGCACGCTGAAATATCACATATAAATTGTTTATTAGCATATATATGTATATGTAAAACTTTACTTTTCGATATTAGTGGTTTTAAAACAAATCAATTAATAAATAATTGCGCTTTATAGTTATTTTGCTTGTTGTATATTGCGCATCGCAAATAACACGATTTTAATATACTACATACGTAATAAATCACACACATGCGACTGGGAGCGAGCGAGCGGCAAGCGGTGAGAGAACGGCGGCGCGTGTGCGTTATTTTTTTTTTATTTCATATTACAGAATTTTCGTGCGCTTTTACACGGCTGTTAAAATTTTAGCAAGAAAACTTCTATCTGGTACATGTTTGTAGTTAATATGCAAAAGTATGTTGTGTGGCAGCAGGCTATTAATTCGAATATAAGTGGCTTGTTGAGATTTTAAAATGAAAACATAAACGTCGTTTGCATCGCTTATAATAAACTTAGGCGGACATTTAAATTAGTCTTATTTTCGTTTATTATATGGGAGGATAATTTAATATAATTTATAGCACCCGTTTTTATGATTCATTCAATCTCAATTTATATCATATATGTATACTTACATATCTGTTTTTTTATTTCATCTACAAATACATGTGTGTGTTATAATAAATCTGTGCGACGCATAATATTTGCTGATACTAAAATATAGGCACACTCCAACGATTATCAGCACTCAATCGCATCACAAATATTGTAAAGCTGCTTTGGCGTATATGTACGTTTATGATGTAGGTATTATAAACAGGTATTTTTGTGTGTGTAGATGTTACTGTGAAAGTGCAAAATTGGGGAATGTCGACATATACAAAATTTGTAGATGAAAGACCGAATATTTTGTTATATTTTAATAAATTTTGACCTTCACTGGAGAAAGTCGACAACAATGAAATAAATTAACCAAATGTAAGGTAACATGGCTTAATCTGTCCAACTGAAACTGAAAAATTTCATAACCTATACGTTACTGACTAATGAAATTGCTTGTTTACTATATACTTCTTTACGCCAGACAAGTTCGGACTAAATGTTGACATAGACCGGTGCAACATAGATATTGGCAATTTTTATTAATATTATGGAGAAAATGTTGTTGCAAATTTGCCACGCTTATTAATTAATGGGTATTATGTTCCGTTGACAAATAAATCAATAAAATCTGTCAGGCTTAACATGACGTGAAATTATACGCAAATTTAATTAAACAATTAATAAATTTAAATGGGGAAACTTGATTATCTGGATCGCGACAACAAGCAGGTGCTCCACGTCGTATATATAATGTAGAAAAAAACTCGATGAATATGTAATAATATCTTTAATTCAAACGATGTTTTATATATTTTATCTGGCTGCTCATTAATACTTAATTGCTATTATTTAGGCAATCACTGCTTAATTGTATATTTTCTCCCCTCGTAAAAAAAAAAAAATCAATGTTTTTGCGTGAATTGGGTTGACAAAAGGCAATTTGCGTCGGTTAAAATAGTTTCAATTATTTCAATCCAACCTTATTTTCATGTAAAGTTAATTAGATTTCGGTGTAGTGTATGCAATTTCCTTTAATCTGAGCTAACTGTTATATACCAGCGCTTATTTATATGATTTAAAGACTGCGTCGCCCCCTTTGCTGGTGTTGTATTTTTTGCGTTTCGCTTAAACTACAACTTCATAGGTACATTTGCACGTACTTTTAGTAAATATACAATTTTACTAAAACCCTTTTTGAAATAGTTTAAATTTATAATTCTATTTGAATAGCTTTAATATTTTCATATTAAAATATTTAAGCTTCATAATTTATAATTAAAATTAGAATATCTTGCAAAGTCTATCTTCACATTAAACTTTTTCAAATTGTTGGAGAATTATATGCGATAGTGAATTAAGTTTTTGCAGTCAATAAATTGCTGAAAGTTTAAAGGAGAGTGGAGCAGTCTCTAGTTGAAATTCTTATTCCGTAATAATGAGGATTTTAAACTTTGCTCAAAAGCAAAACTATTAGATAGATATTTATGTAACAGCATCCTCGTGGATTATTTGTCGAGTTAGTAATTTAATTAAAATATTAATGGCGTCGTCGACTTCTATTCATTCTTTTCCATCATCAAAAAAACATTTATAATTAAACTTTTCGGTGATGCTTTTAAAACAACAACTTTTAGTAGATGGAAACTATTTGTAGGATAATATAAAAAAGCTAACTAATTCTCCAACAACGAAAAAAAAAACAACCAGTAACCTGTAAAAGTGTGAAACATCCGTAAATTACTGCCTTTAGAAGTTTTAGGAGCCGGGAGTTTTTAGTAATAACATTTTACTCAGATAAAGTTCTCTTAATTTTGAAATGACTTGCATTTGCTTGCTGAAACGTGGTAAATATTGTAAAAAAGCCAACAGCAGCTCAGACAAATAAAAATGTTAATTCTAATTGCCATTTAACAAATATTTTAACCGTTAACAAATTACATGCAATTATTTAAATACTAATATCGATATATTGAGTAATTAAACATTTATAAATGGAGCATATAATTATAAATAAGTGTAGACGGTATGAAATTAGTTTACTATTTGTGCTGGGGCAATCGCAATTTATTCATATGTGTGCGTATGTGTTTAAAGATCCATGAATAATAGATGTTATGTTTCTTTATTTACATTAAAATATCATTGCAATTTATTGTCTATGAAAAATTAGTGATTTATTTTGCACCGATGTATAATGATAGCCTTGTTGAATTTTTTTTTTGTTAGAATTTTCCACACTCTCTAGATAAAATAATTTAATTATTTATACAGCCGTGGTAATCTAGAAATCTATAAATTGTTATTATCCATAATGTTGTAGAGCTAGCGCAAATTTCCTATATATACGCTCGAGGCATGCGCTAAAATGTTTTTTGCACTTGTACATTAAAATGTCAACTTCATTAAAAATAAGTCGTTTACAAACACGCATGATACAAAGTAAATAGCGTTAAATGCCCGATGAATGAACACTTTAAATTAAAAATTTGTTTAATCACAAGATGCTTAGTTAGGAAATACTACGTTAATATGCTAAAATCATTTAAATATAAAATGTACTATTGAATGAAACGTCAAGATACAGGAATGAATAGCAGATATATGAATGTTTCAAAACATAAATTAAATTTGATCGTAATAAACTGAAAAAAGTTTTTATAGTGTTCTAATTTGTTGAGAAATAACATTTTTCTTTTTATTGACAGTAAATTTTTAAATTAGGAGGCAAAACAGCTTAAATACTGTGTACAGGAATTAAATGATTTTAATCATGTCAATACTATTTATTTACTGGGGGGGTATCATTCACTGAGCGCTTTAGTCTATGTTGATGCAATTGATTTATTCGGGAATTTGTCACCAATAATGTAACTAACTATGTTATATAGGTACTTATATGAGGGAGGGTACTTGAAAATTAATCGGTTACATATTTGCAATTCGTTACATAAATAACTATAGATATTAATTACAAGTCGATAGTGAAAAAACCATAATCTAATCAATAAACGCTTATTTGGCGTGAATTACGCACAATATATTCCCATTTTCACATCATCTCCATAAATAGCGTCGCTGCAAAAATATTGTGATCGTCTAATTCCGTCGTAAATTTTATTCAAGACAAATAAATCTGAGCGCAGCATACACCCTACCCACCTA
This sequence comes from Adinopsis sp. GC000173, assembly GCA_030264715.1. Taxonomy (NCBI): domain Eukaryota; kingdom Metazoa; phylum Arthropoda; class Insecta; order Coleoptera; family Staphylinidae; genus Adinopsis; species Adinopsis sp. GC000173. Next base: position 20,167 of record JARJDW010015516.1, on the reverse strand, counting down.
CCTCCATACAGATACAAAATATTTTCTGATGTGGCGCGAATTTTATATACACATCTAGAAACACACAGCATACAGTTGGATAAGTTCGAATGGAAATCAATAATTTCGTATATAGTACAATATATATCTGAAAACAGCTACAATTTCAATATACTTGTAACAATTTCAACTTTATTATACAATACAAGTGCGCGTATGTAGCTCTAATGAAATTGTAATTCTATTACCATGACATGTGCTTCAAGTCAAAGTGAATTATAATTTCACTAATAGTTTAGTTGGATATAGAATCCGCATGTATGAAAATTGGCGCATAATGCATGCAATCGAATGTTTGTATGTGCATGTGTGTATATGGGACATCCGACCATTGCATTGTTTGGATATTAATTAATGACTTGCGCTCGCTATCGATTATCAATAACCTCATTAAATAAAATAATAGATTAGGCGTGCGTTTTGGTGATGAAAAAAAATAAAACGAACGCGTTCGATTGAATTTATAATTGGACGACGGTGTATAGGTAATGTACGATTTACCGTAAAGTTTAAGATTTTCATTTCACCGCATGTTTGCGAAGCATCAAGTAAAAAATCATCACTGCACATACACACGCTGGGAATTTATTGCGGATCGCACGTATTGAAACATTGGCATCCGATAAACATTTCAATAATTTAATTCGATATGATTGCGGTATATGAAAAATGTGTAGGTAGATATAGAATCCATCCGGCGGATCAATTAGATGGTGTTGAAGTGCTATTTACTATGAAATTTATTTGTTAAAATAACAGACGAATATAATACAAGTGGTATAAATAGCGCGTCCAATAGTAAAAGAGCCAAAACGTGGCAGCAATTTTATAAAATTAGATTTAAATCTTATATGTGAAACAGATTTTCCCGAGCGCGCAAATTAATGTTTTTCTTGTATAAATAATGTTTATATATATTTGCGTGTTTGTGTGAATAATATATCAGACAGATGCATATTTTCAATAAAGATTTTAGTGCGAAAGAGAATGGAAAGAAGAATGTATAATATTCCCTATGATTTATTCATAGCTGCAACCGAGCGTGTTTTGTGGAACAAAACTGCGGTTTTCTTAGCTTCATATAAATATTTTTATTTTCTAAAAACTATTTATTACCTTTCTTCATTCACATTTTTTTCCCTTCCATAATCTGCCACTATTAATGTGTTACTTAACAATAATGAATTGCTTTGTTTTGAAATGCCACGACAGATAAATATTGCGTCTTATAAATCATTGATTTTTCCGCATTTACACCGACTATTAATAAGCCTAATTCCGATTCGATGTGCCGAAAGTATTGGAGAATGAAGAAGAAGATGAAAAAGTCGCCTATAGATTGTAATTTTCGACGAGTGCGCGCATTTGGAAACAAAGCGCTTTGAATGCCAACACGTAGAAAGTTTGATGATTTGACGTATACTGAAAGTGGTAGGTCTGTCAAGCTCTCTATGCTTATAATTGTAAATAATCACATAACACCGCACCAAATTTGGTCCTGGCTATAATTCCAAAATTCAATTAACTTTCTTTGACAAACCTAAAAGCGCTTTATTAAAAGATTTACTGTATGATATTCAAATGTTTTTTTTCATCTTCTTCTTCCTTCTTCTCCTGTCGAGCGACGACGACGCTTAAATCAGTTAAAAACATGCTCGACGAATCTGCATTTTATTAGCTGCTCGCTGCATTCTAACGATCCGATTTTCAACATTTTTACTAGATCGCTTTTGTGTGTGTGTTGGCGCTGATAAAATCATTCAAATATCATTTATTATTTTTAAGCGTCTATCTTTATAGCTGATTTGCGTATAATGTGTTTGTATTCATGAACCCCTTGGAGCATAAATCTTAATTTAATCCTTTAAAGAGCGATGCATTTTTTTCGTTCGTTTTTTTGGCCACGCGTGAGCAACAAAATAAATTGTGTGGTAGATATTGTTTATTTCTTACCAAACAAAAAAATCGTGTTGATGGCTATATTTAGAACGTGTTAGCTTTTCTCATAATTGCTCTATTACTTCCAATTTTATACCCGAAAAAGTTTTGTTGGCAACATGTTGTGAGTAAAACATAGATGAGCATGAGTTTTATATATCCGAGTTTATGAAACACAATTAGCCTTTCAACGTGGATTTGTGCTCGGCATATATGCTTTTTTATTTTGTTTTAAATTCACTGTAAACATTAACAACATTATTTTTTCCCAACTCGTTTTTGCGTGTGTATTTCGTATACGTAGTACTACATAGTAAATTCTCCTGCAACCTACAAAAATAGATTATGTCATGTTAAAATAATGTACTTAATTGCTTTGGCTCATTAAAAATTGCATATTTGACAATGACACACTTTTTGCTCTATGTTTAACTAAATAATAAATCAAGCGTAGTTTGCCCTAAACACCTATTTTACATTTTTGCGCATTAATTGAATTGCACGTTTCAACATTGATACAAAAAACAAATGTGACGCGTTTTGCTTGTTTGCATACAATTTGCGCACTTTCTTGCTTGCATTTTGCTATTTTGGCGATGTGAACGCGCACCTTTCGAATTTGTTGAAATATTATTATTATTGCGTCTTTTTTTTCTCTTTGTGTGTGTGTGTTGCTCATTATAAACTTGTATAAGTTATGTACAAATCCATTATTTGCATGTAGAAATGTCGAATGGATATAAAGAGATATCGGTCAGAGATAGTTGTATCACAGCGTTTTACATCAATCTTTCCCACTCTTTTTATTATACCTGTTCAGCACACCTGAATATGTGCTTCTGGATTCCGGTTTAACTCGACCTCCTTACTCACAGACAAACACGATCCATTACCATCACGAAATTTTACAATTGCTCGTCATTCGTGCAAATATTATATATTATGTTCTGCCTTTCAGCGACACAGCGCACATTTAACTTTATTGTTATAATTTATAATTTTGCTCATGTGTTTTTCTCCTTTTTTGCTTTTCGTTTTTCGTTTTTCGGCGATGCGATGATGAATTGTTTATTGATACAATTTGCGCTTGTTAGCGTATCTTACCGCTTTTTCTCCTTTTCAAAATTAGTGGGTTAGTGACTAGTGAAACTATTGGTTTAAGCGCTCTGCCTATAAATCAAACTCAATCCGTGTATAATTATCATTTAAGCGATTCTTATCTATGAATGTTATTAAGCAATACAATCGAAAATTGTTTTTGATGGGAATTATTTAATGTGATACGTTTGATTAATATTTAACCTAGAAAAAAAAACATGAAAATTAATATATACGAGACAAATGTTAGTTGCTTTTTCATATTAATGATGCCGGCATTTACCTAAATTGATGACAGCGAATAAGGAAGTTGCTGTTTTTATCAATTATTTGTACGAAACGGCTGCTGATGGTCGTAAATTTCGGAAGAGTCGCTGGGTGCCGCTCCGGATTTTTTATATCTTCTTTATTGTTTCAACTAGTTCATAAATAATGGCTTAATGCTTCTAAATTATCGAAATCCAATTGGATTATTGGATTTTTTCGGAATTTCCTACAATCAAAGGTCAATAAATTCTTCCGTTCCGTTTTTATTTTATTTTTTTCGTTGTATGTATTACAAAATGTAATACCACCATAATTAAATTATCGTGCGGTTAATTACTGCAAAAATAGGAAAAGTTTTTGTGCGAATTTAATTCGCAGAATGTGGCAATGTTTTAATATTAATTAAAACAATGTTTGCTTCAATTTCGGCGCACAATAAATTTATTTCGAAAATTACAAACTACAATTTACTATACTTATATGAATGGAATGAAACAAGTTTTGATAGTATAAAGTTGAATTTCGAATTGAATAATCAAGTTAACGAACAACACCTTCAAATTCCGACAATTACGAGTTGGAAAAGTTTCAGAGCCGCGTAGAGTAGTTATCTTATGCGACATTTATTCATCATCAAGCGATAGTTTTTTTTCGTTCATTCGTTGTTGTTTCAATCTAGGCCAGTGTTTCCCAAATAAATGTGCAAATTATTATTATCGCATTTTATAAAAACAATAAGTTCGAGAAACAGAAATTGAAGTAAGAGTTCTTTTATTGTTTTAACTGCGGGAAGTTGTTTTCTAAAGATTAGAATTTAGATGCATCTTTGAAGCATTTTTGGCCAACAAATTATGAATTTATTTATTATAACATAAATGGCTAAGTTGGTAAGTTGCGTGCATTTTGGAAAACACTGATCTAGGCGATGATGATGCAAATTAAAAATGCGCTCGTTCCTTCCCTACCTACATAACATTTTTTCCTGTGTCGAGTGTGTGGAATTCAACAGGTTCGTTAAAATACAATAAATTAATGTTTTAATAATGTAGCAACGTTTATATAAATACTAATACCCATTCATTTATGCGATAATAATTCACGTTACGGAATTTATTTACCTTTACTAACTGCTCCCTTGAGTTTTATTATAGATGTATCCAAGCAAAATGTATGTCATAACAATATTAGTTTGTTGAAGTTACTCATAATATGTAAATGGGTCATAATAGCATGAGATATTTCACATTTGTTCCATAAAGTTGTTACATTTTTATGATGTTATTAATACGCATAAAAGGTAAAAAATGGGAGGAAAACGGAAACAAAAAAAAGTGAGAGAGAACAAGCACACACACATATATTCGCTTTGCGCTTATTTATCACAACAAGCTTTCAAATTGACGTTGTCACGCAATAATGTATATGTAACATAAAAATATGTTAAAATTTGTTTCTATTAGCAAAAATTACGAAAAAAAAACCGGCTTTAATGAAATTTATAATACATACAAAATAAACAATGGAATTTTAGTTTGTGTGGCAAAATGCGTGCGAGCGTATAAACGTCAGGCAAGTTTTTCAGTTTGTACAAAGTGAAACAATTTAGCAGGAGCGGCGTTGTTTTAGTTTTGGCTTTAGTTTTAAAGTTTATCCATCCACTTGTATTAAAAGTTGATGTTATGCTTACGTCTTATACATTTACATAAAAATTGCAAAAGATCTGAAACGAGGAAAAGTCGTCGTTGTCGTCGCTCGCTACTATACGTACACTACAATCCGGTAATCTTGCAAACCTTTGTGGAATTTGATCGGCGTTAACGCAGCAGCACATGGTGAAAAACTGCGCCGATCCAATTACCAAACACGCGCTGAAACAACTCTCTGGATATTTTTAGGTTGCAAAATTTTACATCTTTCATAATTATCCACGCTATTTGTTTCACCCATTTGTAAATGCGATTATTAAATTACTACATCTACCGTAAAAATTGAATTGAATATTCTTACACATGTCAAACTTTAAGCAGCGCTAATTAATAAATTTATTATATTGCTGTTGTAATTAATATTTACAGCGTTGTTGAAAAGTCGTCGTCGTTTTATTCGTGCGCTTTGCAAAAATCGCTAGCGCGCGCACGCCTTGAATTAATTAATCCGATGCGAATTTAATTTAAAATTAATTAAAACGGTATTTGCTATAAAAACACACTTTATTTAGGTATATATATATATATATATATATAAAATGATATCCATATAATCCAACACCGCATATATTATCTAAATAAATTTGCAAATAATGCGTATAGCAACATTAATAAATATTGTATTTGCATATCGCAATTTAAACTCAACATTTAATAATAATTTCATATGAATAAATAAAATCAATGAATATTTGATTGTTAAAATAAATCACGTTTGGTTTATTATTAGGTGGATGTTTTAAATGTTGCACATTGTGCGCAAAATGTTGTATTGCATTGCTGAAAAATACAAATTTATTTTCTATCAAAACATAATTAAATAATATTGATAGAAATTACACAAGCAATCCAAACATTTCTAATTATATAAAATAATTCAATATCTTAAAAACACATTGTTTTTCATGAATAAGTGATGAACAACTTGGATTTGATTCGACTTGAATTTATAATAAAAATATAAAGCTTTCTAATTGTCTAAAAGTGCAATATGTAAAATGAAATATATGCATTTGTCACATCATTTTTGTTGCAAACGCAATTAATAACATTTTTGATATGCATTGTAAAGTCAATTAAACTTTTGCCAACATGTAAAAAACATACAATATAATAATAAATAATTTTTTCCCTGAATAATTCATTTCTGTTGTTGATTTTAATATGCATATTGTTGTTGATGTAAAATAATCTAATATAATGTTTCATGCTTGTTGCCATACGTTTTTATTCCGTATGAATGAATGGATTTAAATAAAATTAAATGTAACTAATGCGCTTTTGTTTTTTCGCGATTTATACGTTCGAAATTTTCTCTGAATGCATGTGTGTGGCAGCGTATATGTAGTAGATGAAATGATATTTTGGGGATGATATGTGATTAATTTATACGGCAATATAAAATTCATGATTTATTTCTAGACTAAATAGACTTTTATTGATTTTTACATTAAATTTTCATTGTTTGCGTTATTTGGTAATAATTCCATTATTAATTTCACATTCCGTTCTAGAAGCGAACTTGCTTATTCATCACCGCTCTTACCCAAAAATTAACAAGCTCAACTTGTCGATTTTTTGTTGTTGTTGGTGTGTAACTTAATGCGCTACGGCTGCTTTATATAATCCTATACACTAATATTGCATTAATTGCGGCAATTTAATATATATAAAAAAAGGAAGAATAGCGCACTCTTTTTACGACAATAAACCTTTTGAAATAATAATTTATGGGCTGGCTTTAATGAGTTATTTTAGAATAATAAAATTTGATATAATTAAGCCATTTGTAAATTACGCATTTAAATTTAAATTTTCATTATATTTATTGTAGTCATTTGGTTTTTAATGTGTTTTAAAAAAATATATATATATACCTACACTTGCCCCCTTTTTTTCTCCTTCTCTGGCTTGAGATTTCATTACTTACATAATTGTGATGACAATGGACTGCTATGAGGGAGGAACTGCCGCTTTTATTACAATTATAATTACAATACTACTATTAAACATAATGGTAGAGCGGCGAATAAAACAGCGCGGCGTTGCTGCTGCTACGTAATATTGTTGTTTAATTTATTAATCAATTGTTAATGAGAATTGCGTCAACCGAAATTTTTTCACAATTACATCAAATTTAATATTAACTAGAATAGTTTATTAGTTTGTATGTACCTACCTACTTTGTTTTAATAAAATTAAAACAATTGAAATCGATATTGTTGCTGTGGTGGAAAATATTTGCAATGAAGTTGCGTTGGGCAATAAATAGCAGCAAACGCGTTTAAAATACAATAAATTCATTTATTATATAATCGTAATTGTTTGTTGTAAACCAACATTTACGAGTTTTTCATGTAAATCCAAACAGATAAAATTGTTTTCTTTTTTTATTTATTTTGTTAATTAAATAATAGCGCACAGCATGGGTTTGTTATTGAAGCCGGCTGAAAAGCGATCAACAACAATGACAAAACACCAGCAACAACAACAACAACAACAACAACAAACAAACAACAAAAAGCGCACGCGTGTGTGTATGTGTGTAGAGATATAAAATGCGAAGCACAAAAAATTATCAAATAATTCAGTTAGTGTTAATAAATAACAGCAATTATTTATATGATTCATATAGAATTTATGAAATTTTATTTTGGCGTGGAAATTATTACACACGTCACAAGTTTCATGCCGAAATTTATTAGCGTTTTATATTTATATGAAAATATAACTCGTTCAATGTGTTCGATAGCCTAAAAAAACATGTATGTACTACATACCTACCTATAACTACATTTTTTTTATATAGTTCATAAATAAATGATCAATGTAAATAGATGATTTGATGAAGTGCAAAAAAGCTTTGGCTCACGCGCGCGCGCGCATACCAAAACGCGTAGAATGAATTAGAAAGGCAGAACGTTGCACATAATTCTATTCCAACTTCCTCTTCAAAAACGCTTTTATAAATCAAGTGTGGTGTAAAGTGGATTCTTGTAACGGGTCCCAGCTTCCCTTCCTCGCCCGCGTTTTGCGCATTTTATTAATGAACGGGACTCGGCTCGGCTCGATTCCACGTGCCACCGCTTCTATTTGTTTACCGCATACAATTTAAATAAATAAACAGCTTCAATTACGTATTGAATTACATGCTAAATATGTGCGCACGAGCTATTTTACTACTACACAATATTTGCGCGTTTGCTTTTCAACAAACTACATTTTAAATAAACATATTGCGCGCCTTACTTTGCCTTTTTATGGAAATCAGCAGACGGCAGCCACGGCACTATACTATACTATACCACACCGGCAAGATTAATTTTCTGCTAATTGTGCGCGATTTGTACACGTTGTTTTTTTACTATCGTTGTTGTTGTTGTTGTTGTTACTGCTGCAAGTAAAAGGTATGTTAAACACTTTTATTGCGCTGCGGATTCGTTTTGGCGCACTAAATACGCCCCGTAATTGTTTATTCAATTAATTGCTGACTGAAGCAAATCGTCATCAAGGATTTTTTAATAAAATCTATTTGCAAAATTAGATAATTAATTAAATTAACTATATATTCGCGTTTTATTACACTCTCTATGGCTTATTAAATGTTAATAAATAATAAAATGTACATAATGCTCGGTAAATATCACAACACGTTTAATAATTTATTTCATTTTTTTCTTCTTCTATTAAATAGCATTACGCAAAATTGTGCAATGTGTATAAACAACATTCGCCTTTTCATACAATAACGAATAAGTTAATCGCGGTATATTTACGATTTTCTCTGGGAACCTTTTTTTAAGTAGGCATACCTAATAAAATCGTTGAAGAGCGTTAGATCTAAATTTGTCGATCGTAAATCACACACACATAATTTATGATTTATATCTAGTAACAATTATAGAAATCGGCGTTATCTTTCAAGTAAATTATCAAGTTTTTTTTTTCGAAGAAAAAGATGTTTCTGAAATCTATTTCGGTTGTATTATACAAATTGTGTGAGTAAAAGCATTGGTATTCGGCCAGATAAGACATTCATGGCTATGATTGATAACACCACGACGATAACAGCTAAAGCTAAAGCTCGCCCGCCGTTCGTCTTGCTTGTGTTTCTTTCAGCGCCGTCCGCAAATAGATCTGACTAATAATAATTTTATTGTTTCAATTAAATCGCGCGCACTCCACCACCTTTTTGTTGGTTGGCGCTTGCACAGTACAACACACATTGTATCATAGTTAAAATTTATTAGCGCATTTTTGTGCAGCAGCAACGATTTATATGCATACATAAAAAATTAATTTTATAATCCAGTTTTGCTTGTTAATAAACAGCTTATAGTTAGATTTACATTTGAATATTTAAATTTTAATGCATAAAATATTTTTATGATTATCGTAAATTTTTCTCTAATAAAGCAAATTGCAACATAATAGTGTGCGAAGGCGCATCTTACATCAATAAATCGTAATTGCTTTTTTAAGCTCGTAGGTATATAAAATTTAGTTATTAGCGATAATTGATTGTGTTTGCGATAAATATTAATTACATTTTTATAAGTTTATGTTACAATTTATAAATCTTTGCAACAGCATGAAGTGGATTTGTAAAAAATGACATAAATCGTTATGATTGGAGCTTGGAATTTCATATTTCGTTCAAATTGCTTGTGACTATAACCCGAAAAAAAAATATAAAGAAAACAGTAAAGCAAGTATATAGTTTATATAGCAACTGACTGGCGCTTCCATTATAGACAATATATATTTTATTACAAAAGCTTTCTTTCAAAAAATGTTGATAAAAACAATATTGAATAAGATTTATATATTACGTTTTTATACACAAAACTCGTTCTCTCAAATATTTTCCTAATAATAATCCGGCTGTTTGTAATGTTAAACTGGCCAAAGAAAAAAAAACCAACATCCAACATCCAACAACAACAACAACAACATTATTGTATCGTGCATGCATTATAAAATATCCAATATGTAATGAACGTATTAGACTTCAAATCACGTTTACTTTTAAACCGGCTTGCGCGCAGCTACCAATCTGAAAATGTATAATAAAACTACGCCTGATCATATTTGATGTAATTAAATATCGGATGTAATTAATACACACAAAACAACATTTCTCCTACTGTGCTGCAATTATTTTCTATATCCAATCATTAATAAAGCCCGATCATCTTATAAATATTTAAATCACTTTATCATACATATACGCGCATACCTATTTAAAATTTCTATATGATATATTAGCCAGCTTTATTTGCTTCAAATCTAGAACAATGCAAGTGTATGCATGTAGATTAAACATTTTCGTAATTAAAAAGCGATTAATTTAAATATTTTCCTAGATTTTGCTGGACGATGCCTTTTTATTCTCTCTCTCCATGAATGTTTGTTTATGATTACGGCGTGTTTGCCGATAAATACTTCTCAGCGAAAATGTAATTCTTGTCAGATTAGGAAATGTATATTACAAAAAAATCGTGGGCGTGCGCTGATTGAGTTAGTAAGCGCACAAATAAACAACAACTATGATGCTAGATCAAAAACTTCATATTTTTATTTTCTAGGAGTATAATACACAGGAAATACACAGAGGAGAAAATCGATCCGGCGCACGTCAAATGCGAGTATAATAAAATTGGTGAAAATCGCACGTCACTTCACTTATCGTGTCGTGTGCATTGATAACCTCCTCTATATAGTGTATGTAAGGAAAATTTATAGCGAATTAGTCGATCTAATTGCGTATTAACGGGAATTTAAAATGCTCGAGCCTATAATCAACGAACAATATAATGATTTATGCGATTCGTAAAGCTTACTTAAACTAATAAACCAATTAAGATTGATCTAAATTAATTAACGCGTTACAAATCATCATCGTACATATTGTCGTTGTCGTTGTTGTCAAACGTTAATTATTTGTTTAAATTGAAATGATGTATTTAGATGGTGGTGATGAGATGGGGCTTAGTATAGCTATTATTCCATTCGAAATACGTTTCGTATATAATATTTTTACGAGTGGCAATTATCGCATAAATTAATGCACTAAACGCTTTATGTTTAAAATGCAAGTTGCAGATAATAAATTTATGCGAAATTACTATTATTAATTCCTGCAAGAGTGGCAAGAATTACAAAAATCTCTTTTCCGGTCGCTCGGAGGAAAAAAATTTTAACATCAACCGCGAAGAATAAAAGATAATTTTACGAGCGTGTTTTACGAAATAATCGTAAAACGATGATGGTGTGCGTTTTGATATTCTTTCTTCCTCCTCTTTAATAATTCCATTTTGATTTTTATTGAACATATGTGTTTCACATACCGCGTGTGTATGGTATGGTAGTAGTAGCTTCTAGAGGACATATTAATAACATGTTAACCCTGAGCATGAGAGAAATAACGCAAGGAAATTAGAGACATTCGTGTGTATGTGATGTAGGACGAGGCGCGTTATCGGCGCGACGAATATAAATAGCGCATGACCCTGTTGAATACGGTCGCTTATTGCCGTTGCAAACATTACTTTATACCTTTAATAACACTTATCCCTTTATACATGCAATACCAATTTTTATTGTCTTCTTTCTGTTGCAGGTGAGTTACCGTACATTCAATAATATAACGACAACAGCGCGACAACAAACCCAGACCTGATTCATTTCGAGCGCATAACAAGTGTCGCTGTTCATATACGGTATGAAGTTGTTAAAACGCTTTCATACATGTATTGTTTGGTATGTATATATAGGTATACATACACACATGCACACACTTTACATAGACGACGGTATAAACATTTCTGAATCATTACATATGAGTATATACACATAGATTTGCGAGTTAATTTTGCGTGGAATTTATTTGGCGTTTATCGGGATCCGAATGCGATTTATCGTTACCGCTTCGTATGAGCGAACAGGTTTATTGTTGTCATTGTAGATTGGCGGCAGCGACCTTATGCCGCCGCAAATTTCGGTGAGTAATTAGTCTGCACAAAAGTTAAACGTCTCAATTTTTTATTTTCATTCAAACAGAAATATTTCATTAAAAGAAAAGTTTATAGGCATTTCTAATCAAGAATTTAGAAAAAAGCCCAATCCAATCCAATTTAGTGATCAATTAATTATTTTAAAAAACGTTATAACTGATTTTCTTGCTTTTTTAAACATTTTTCAAATATTTTTACAAAGAATTTTGTGCAACTTCAAGTAAATAAACTATTTTTGCTACATTTTGTTAAGTTAAAAAGTTTTAAAAATCTTATTAGCTTATTGATTATAGGTACTATTGCTGGACTATACAATGATTTATTTAACTTACTTTACGATAGTAATGAAAATTAAACGTCGCCTTTTTTTTATTCCAGTTTAACTAGAAATATTTAAAAGAAAAGTTTATGCATTCCTAATAAATATTAGCTGCAGGTAAATAAAGTTGGGAGAGAGCAGCGCAAAAGTTTCGCGAGAGTTTGAAATGGAATTTATAGCGGATTAAATCACTGAAAAAAGAACACACATACTTGCACACACACACACACACACATTCATTTTATTTGAAACTAGAAACATAAATTTGCAATAATAGCAGCAACACACTCAATTAAAATTATGTTTTATTTATAAACCGCGCTTCAGTTTTATATAAAAAATTGATGGACGCAAAAAGGAAATTCAATTAATAAGCAATTAATATAAAACATACGATAAAATTAAATTTAATTAATTTCTAATGCCAATATCACTTTTAGAAAAAAAAATTAATAATCAATTGGTATACGCACTGAATTATTTACTATAGATTTAACTAATTTTCAGCCGAGCGAAGCAATTGTTTTTAAAATAAACACATTTATTTCATCGATTAGTTTGACAAATATTTATTCTATTATAAACACACACACATATATACATATATACACTCGCATGCATATTTATTTTATATAATAATTTATTGAACCTATAATTAGATTAATGCTAGTTTTTAAAACTAGTAATTTACTGATTAATTCACTGGTAGGTAAAATCAATAATCAACGCTTTCATACACTTATATACCGTAATAAATTCTTGTAATACATTTCTGCTTTTTATATACATAAGCATGCCTATATTCTTCACATAGAGCTGCGATGCGATATACGCGATAAGAACAGAAGAAAAAAAATGCTATGGTAAAATTACTTTAAATGTCTAGCGGTAAAAATAATTAAACAGTGAAACGCATAATGACTTCTTAATCTCTGTCAGCATTACAAATTGCATCGTCTGATAATATGCCAATTTAAATAAATATTTAGCGAATGGATGATTTGCTGTTTACACGTTGTGATGTTTCATGTAAATTATCGGACGCCGGGATTAATTATAATAAAGCGTCGCGCGTGTTATTATTTTCGTCCGCACACACACGAAAATAGTCATTGCGCGTTGCTTAATAATCATTTCCATTCGCGTTAATTTTCGTAATTACAGATGAATGGTATGCTTTTGACGCAAACGAAATTAAAATTCATCTTTGCCAAATTATTACGCGATCAAACGCTTGTTGTGCAACATTGATTGTGTATAAATTCATTATAAATTAGTGCATCGTTCGAATATTTGTTGTAATGCACATCATATACCTACATACATTTTTAATTTAATAAATTTCGTAAATATTTACACTGCGTTGAAATGTTTTAAATGAAATACATTTTATATAGCTACGAAATAAAAAAAGCGATATTTTTTTTCATAGATGATAAAATCTTTAATGCGTTTATGTAACAAGCATAAAAGCATTATTGCTTAATAATAGAGAATTTATTTACAAATTAAGGATAATTATCCACATAGTTAGTAGCAGTTGCAACCATACTATACTAAATTTCTGCGAGAATAATTATAAAATTTCTAAACCTTCACATTATAAATCTCAATGTAACCATAAATATATTCTGCATATATAAAATGTTATTATTATATTAAATTTCAAGCTGCATTTTAAATAAATTGTTAAAACCAAGGTGATATCGGTAATAGAATTATGATTTTCAAACCACTTGTTGTCTAATTGGATTTAATCTAATACGATTGATTGGTATATGTAATTATTTCTTATTAGGTATTATGATCATTGATTATTGTCTTGCGATATCACTTTACATTGAATTTCATTTGAAAGGCAAACATTTTTTTCTCTTCATTTCATTTAATAAAAACACAACGGCGTTAATCATGACGATTTTTCGTTCCCTTTTGCGAGTGCTTAGCGCTTGTTTTCAAATGTAAATTAATTTGCGAAAGAAAAGTTTTCTAATTGCATTAAATTAAGCTTTTTAATTTCTGGTATTGTTTGTGTATTTTTTTCTTCTTCCACTGCCGTTGTTGTTGTTGTTTTTTTAGTGCGCGTTTGTTACATGTATTTTATTAAGAAGTTCGCGCGCGCGCGTCTGTCCCACCCAGTTTAGAAAGTTTTGCGCATTAAAAAAAAGTTCTTTTCGAAATTTCTTGCTCGTTGTATATATTAAAAATGTAATTGGAAATGATGTTGATAAAGAAGTCAGGAAAGAAATGTGTATTTTTTATTGATTGATGATGGAGGTATTAAAATATATTTTAGTTTTATTGCTTTTATGCTGATGTATAAATTTTAGGCGTCAAAGTCGCTTTTATATTCATAGCTGAGGGTCAAATGTTACAAAAAGCATAAAAATGAGATTTTTTTCCTCTCCTTCGAAAAATATTGTTCGATTTATGATTTATCACAAATAAAATCTAATTCGATTAACTACTTAAATCGATTTAATGCGACATTAATTACAAGCATAAAAATATTTAATATTTTAATTTAAATAAATAAATATTAAATATAATTTAATTTTAATGTGTTTTATATTAATTCAAATCGTCTAGAAATTTCTACAATATGTCTTTCAACTTTATCACTTTTACAAAAAAAACAACCCCATTATATACGGCCATAAACATAAAAATAAAACCACTTGTTGTGAAAAAAAGCAAAAATGCATAAAATGCAAACTAAGCATTATTTCTCTTTTCATGCGCTACACTCACTCACCCTCGCGTTTGCACAACAACGACGAGAGAAAAAAAAAGTAAGCGCCAACCGGCGAGTAATTTAATCACAATTTTTAGACTGTTATCAAATCATGTCGGCGCACCATTTTTACACACACACATACAAGCGGAACAAAGACGAGCGAACGAACGAGCGCGAAAAAAGATTGCGCAGCAGACGTGGATATAAAAAAAATGAAACGTACACTGGAAGAGCAAATCAAATAAAACTGGAAGCATTTAATCGTCGAATCTGATCTAATCAGATTATAACTCGAGCCCAGTTAAGTTTACGAGCGAAATTTACGATAAGAGTTGAACATTTTAAGTTATAAGTGTACACTTAAAATCTGTTGAGAATCTATATAAATTATTAATCAATTACCTACCTATACGAAAGGGGAAATTGATGGTTGTGATGTATTAATATTAACGCAGCGCGCGCGCGCAAGTTTTCAAACACTTCTTTTTTTGTTGTTGTTCAAATACGAAACGACGCAGAAAGAAAGGCATAGGCGGACGGATGGACGGGCAGGCGGGCGGTATTATTGTCTACTGTAGCTAGCTAACACGCTGCCCGCGCTTACCTTTTGAGAAGTTTATATCTGCATCGTACAACGGCTATTAAATTTAATTACAAGATAACTAACACGCTTGCAAAGAAATCAATTATGGGATATTAACCAGCATTAAGCTGCCGACATTTTCGCTGACCTCTCTCTCCGCACCAAACAAGCCGAGATGAAAAGGCAAACAAGACAGACACACGAAAAGTGTGCGCGCTTACTTTTTTATATTAATTTACTTATTAAGTGAACGTGTTGTTGTTGTTGTTGTTGTTGGTATGAAATAAAAATATATGGAATTATTGCGTGCGCAGACGACGGCTCGTTACGCAATCGACATAAAATTAATATTGCGCATAAAGAAATTTAATAAGAAGCTGTACATGCATGTGATAATAAAATGTTTGTTCAACTTTGATGCGCGCTGCATGTTATTAAAGCGAACCGCGACGATTTTATGTGTGCGAATGGATGAAGATGATGATGGCGATGATGGTAAACATATTTCGTCTATAGGAAAATGTATATACGAAAAATAAGTTTGCGCTTTATTATAAATGCAGCCATAGCAGCACAAAAGCGAAACAACCAGCAACGTACTGCTTTGCTGCTCGTGACATTTCAATGCAACATTTGTGATAATGTGTAAACTATGCATTTAAAGAAGGAATTATAATCATGCGATTTAATTTCGCTTATACCGAACGTTGCTGTGTGGGTTTTTTAGGTTTTTTGTTTGATTGTTTTATACAATAGTATGGTTGGTATTGATAACAACTTGCTTGGTGTAACAAAGCAAACCTAGACATTAATTTCAAGCTTATTTCTAAAAAATCTGCAGTGAAAAACGTGAAAAGTTATTTAGTCTGATCTCTATCTAACGTAGAAAAGTTCAAAGTAAATAAATTGAATAGGTGTCGAATTTTAATTTACTTAAAATTCCGACAACCGCTTTAATCATACGGAAGGAATTATAATCATTCGATTTTATTAGATTTACAGACTATTCCGTGGTTTATTTTAGCTTTTTGTATTTAATTACTTTCTTGGTGTTTGCAACAACAAATAGGTATACGTAAAATTATTTTTGTAGTAAATTTGCGTTGAAAACCTGAAAAGTTACTTAATTCGTTCCGTTTCTATCTGACGTATAGAAAATTCCAGAGTAAATAGTCGGTAATCTTTTCTTTGTGTGTTGAAGAGCTGTCGATTTTTAGTTTGATTAAAATTTAAACTATACATTAATAATAAGGACGAATTGCAATTAGCTATTTAAATTTCTAGGTATTTGCGACAACAAATGTAGGTAAAATCACCATACGTGTTTTTGTTTATTTTTGGATAGCAAATTTGCGCTGAAAAACCTGAAAAATTACATAATTCGTTCTAGTTTTCATTTAACGTAAATTGATCATAATGTTTTTGCATTGAAGACCTGTCGAAGATTAATTTGCTTGAAACTTAAGCTGTCACGCTGATAATAAGGAAGGATTACAATCATGCGATTTAATTTCACTTAAGTACCGCATATTGTTTTATTATTTTGTACGAATACAATAGTTACTTGTTCAATGCAAAAACAAATATGAACAAACATGTGATTGTATGTGTGCGTGTTGATTTTTTCTATTTTTGTAGCAAATCTGCGCTGAAAAACCAGAAAAATTGCTTAATTCCTCGCCCCCATTCCTATATTAATATAGAAAACTACGAAAGTAAATAATAATCTTTTTCTCAATGTGTTGAAAAGCTGTCGAATTTTAATGATCTTAATTTGCTTGAAATTTAGGCTATACCGCGCTGATCATTAATTACATTTCAACCTACCATGTGCTTGATTCACAAAAATCAATTAGATAGATAATAATGTAATTATCGCTCTTTAAATAGGTAACATCGCACGGCTGTTTTTGATCAATTTTATTAAGCCATTAACGTTTTTCATCTCTGTCTCTCTTTCTCTCACTCACTTTTGAATGTGCACTTAATAAATAATCTAGAATCTTGCATTTTTTAAGTGATTTACTTAAAAATTAAATTACGCTTAAATTACATTCAATTATTCAAAAGAAAAAGTTTTCATAAAGACGGAACGCAAGGAAAAGTTTTTTTAAAGCGGAATATTCTTTGAGCAGACATGCAAACATTTGCTAGATTTTTATTCGCTTTGAAAAGTCAGGAATTGAAAAGAAAATATAATAAAGGAGGAATGAATATTTGTACTTGTTTTGAAGCATGAGGATTTGTTGATAAAAGTTATAAAATTATTTATTAAAATCGTTTGGTATATAATGAGAAAGTTGTTTAACGAATTACGATGTCACGCTATTAGGTATTTAAAATTTAAATAGCTAATTATTTGATTGTGCTTTTTTCTCATTCTTAAGCGCGCTGAGCGACGGCGCATATAGCATTTTAAAAATATCACAAATTAAGAGCGAGTAATAAAAGCTGTCAGTTTCTCGATATAAATTTAAATCCACTTAAAAAAAATTATACCTCTAAAGTGATAATTAATTGGAATTTTATGGTTTATTTAAAAAAATCGATGCTTTGCGCATAATTAATTACATGATAAATTTCCACGCAAATCATTTTTTTTTCGTCGCTGCCTTCTCAAACAAATGCGATTTTGATTGATAAATTAAATTTCATTTGCGAATTGATCGGCAGCGCACGCTCGCACGCACTCACTCACTCACTCACACGTAGATCAGCGCAAAAATTCGTCAAGAAATAATAAATTTATTTCGCATGTTTTTTTGATATAAAATTAGCATCGTGGCTGCTATTTTTACGCACATTGCGAACGCGCATGTTTGTCGTTTCTTAATACAAACTTAATCTATATCGAAGTTAACCTTTAAAATGCGATATTTATCTGTGCGCGGGATACATATAACGTGCCCGACTTAAAAAAATATATGTATATTGAATTACGCTAAAGAAAAATCTTTTAAATCTTCAATATTATCAAAAATACTAGTTCAGTTGAGATTCGAAATTGTTTTGTCTTCAACATCAACTGAAAAATCCTATATAACTGGGCAGCACCTATATAAAGAACACTTTCGTTAGGAATTGTTTTTTTTTAAATACCTGTAATTGGCTTGTTTTTAACTTTAAATTATTATAAAGGTAGATTAATTCAAAATGTTTTTAAAGTTATAAGATCTGGGAGTCAAATTTTGCTCAAATGTAAAATGGGGGTTAAATTTGGTCTCATAATTATTTTAAAATGAAAATAATCCATAATCTATCATTCCAATGAAAACAGAACTTAATATCGTAAACGAAGCCATTTCTTTCAAAATTGAAAAAGTGACAACCATGTGCAAAATTAAGGTTAAATAACCTTTCAAAAACTCAAAAATTCCATAACCTAATAAAATTTTTTATTTGTAAGCCAAGTTTATAGGTGCGTAGTTGTTGTCGCCCAGCGCGCAAAATCAATCAATCCCGAAACTCTGCGGAAAAGTGACGAATGTGTTGGAAAGTTTTAAGGCGACATGTTTCAATACACATATACACATTCGTATAGATAATGCGATAGCAGTCAACATTCTAATGCTAATAATTACACACATCAACGTGCTGAGGTTTAATTATATATCAACTAGCATGAATTATGTATTAAGTTTACAATATGTATACATGAATTGTACACATGCATATTATCGTTTCTATTTGATGAACATTTAATTTACTAATTGCTTTACAAAATGGCTCACTTTAACGAAACTAATGGAAAAAGGCGAGCGCGCGCGCCAACCCGCCAAAGTTTCTCTCACTCGCCCATTCCACAAGAGAAAAAAAACGCATCAATTTAATACCGAAAAATTTTACGCTACATTGTTTTTCAGCACGTTTAATTAAAACAAAAATGAAATAAGTGCTAATTAGGATTTTACATTCAGAAAAATGAATATGTTGTCAGTGGAATGTATATCACATAGCATAGAAAAAAGCATTCATTAATGTGCGCACGTTTTTTGTTGCGTTTGTTGTGTTGTGTGCATTCGCCCCGTGTTTTATATTTTTTTGGTGGCAAAATGTAACAATCGCATTTTATTAATTATTCGAAGAATGTGTTTTGAAACAGCGTAACTCCGAATAAATTTAATTAATTTGATTTGCATTTATTTATTTCCAGAATAAAAATTAAAATCACGAGTTTTATGTAAAATATAATTGGTTTCGTTTTCAATTACCGTTTTTTAAAGAGCTTATAATTTTTTTTTTCAAATTTATTGATACTTTGTCTTCGTTAATGTGTGCGCGTTTTTGGTTGCTTTTGTTCGGTGTTTTATATTTTTTGGTGGCAAATTGTGACACTCGCATATACACAGGGGCGTTGACAGAAATTTCGGGCCCCGGTAAAAAATAACTAACAGAAAAGAAATAAAACTTATATTTATGAAAAAAAATACAATAACATATATTAATACTATACATACAAAAAAA
>JARJDW010015511.1:0-25835 GCA_030264715.1 Adinopsis sp. GC000173 | reverse complement strand
TGTTTACTACTTTGATGAAAACTAAAGTGAGATTAATATTGATCATATTTAGCCAACTTAATGTACGGTTTTATTGCTTCCGGAATAACAAAATCGTAACTAAATCGAGCATGTTTTTTGCCATGCCAAGCTAATTTAATTCAATCATCAATTTTTATTATTAATTAATTTTATTTTGAATAGGTATATGTACGAATTCATTCACATTTGATTTACCCAAAAAAAAAAAATTAAAGTGGAGTGGGGTAAGCTGGAACTTGTTTTTTCCAAGTTCGACTTGAATCATGTTTCATTACGGTATATTTGCAATATTTAACATAAAATTGGTATCACCTTGAAGTGAAATTAATCCCGTCTTACTCGTATTTACATTGTCTAAACAAATTTTCGTATTTTATATATAATTTGTGCATATGAATGCAAAAAATGTATGAAAATCCAAAAAATCAGACGAGGTATAGAATATTTTTGAGTTTTATGCAAATTATATCTACATGCATCCAAACGAATTCATTCACATCGAATTTACCCGAAAAACTAAAGGTGGAGTGGGATAAGGTCGGAGCTATCTTGTTTAAGTTCGACTGTAATAATTTTTAACTTGTTTTTGCAATATTTAACAAAAAATTGGTATCACCTTTAAGTGAAATTAAAACTCTTCTAGTTATATTCACAATATCTAAACAAATTTTTGCTATTTGGATATGAATAAATGTATATTTTGTACAAAAAAGTGCTGAAGATGTAACAGAATTCCAAGAAATCAGAAAAGAAAAATAGTATTCTTGAGTTTAATGCAGATATTTAAGGGGCAAGTCAAGAGTAGTACTTTATTACGTAAATTTTATAAAATCGAAATTATATATCTTATTAACATAACATTTTAGCCATACCTACACGTGATTCTTCTTAAAACCCTTGTATTATATAAAGATATCTTTAATGCGGAAAAAATATCTATTTACAATACCTCCTAGTTGTTACAATTTAATGTATTTTGAACGAAACTTAGGGCAATAACGAACCTGCCCCATTTATGAACTTACCTCACTCCACATTATTCGATTTTTAAAAACAAAAATTTAATTAATATTTCGAAATGTATGATATGTGCATTTTTTCCCCAAAAAAAAAACTTGTTTTATTTATTGGAATTTGTCAAAGATCAATGTGTGATAAGCAGTCAACGTTTTGATTGATATATAAAACAACTTAATAAATTGACAAATTAATTAATAAATATATAAATAATTCATCAGTGAAGATTGATTTTGACTAGATTTTGATTCAATCAGAATTTGAAATATTTTGATGGTGGATAAAGCTGTTTAGGGAAATTGGTTTTAAATGCAGGGAGTATACAATTAGGATGCATATTTTGAATATATACTACGCAACAAAAACAACAACAACAACAACAAAACGAAAATTCATTTTAGTAGATTAATTAACAAATATGTTGATTGTGAATAAACCGCAATATATAAGCTAATAATCCATTCCGAGTGGATGGATGGAAAACAAAAGCGTGCAATATAAGAAATAATTAATATGAATCTTTTTGTATGCAGCGTTTTGTAAATAAGGTGAAATTAAGTGAAACAAAAGAATATTGTTAAATAATGTTTAAAACATGTTTGTTAATTAACATTTAGATGGAAACAACACTAATTTTTCTGCAGCAATCAAGGAAGCGATAATAAGAAACGATAAAAAAGTGATTCCGTTTTACCAACGAAACGAAAAAGTTGATCAATTAACAAATTATAATAAAAATGTTGCCAAGTAGATTAATATACATCGTAAAATAAAAAAACGTATGTGTGCGTAAAAATTTTAACGATCCGAATTAATTAATGAGATTTCATTAATGCCATTTTTCTAAAGCGTTCTGGTATTAAGATTATTAATTAATACTATTCCGGGTTGTGTTTGTGGATTTGCTGTGTATCAGAATGTAGATTAATTAACAAATTTGTTGATTGTAAATAAATCGCTATAATCCAGAATCAACGAATGAAAACAGAAGCGCGAGTAGCACAGAGGGTATAAGAAATAATTAATATGGATTTTTTTGTTTGTAGGTATGTACGTGTGTTGCTGCTGCTGAATTAAAAAAAAACACAACGTACGTACGTACACACACAGAGAGAAAATTATAATAAAGCATTTAATTTCATGAGTAATCCACTTTTAAATCACTTTCAACGTTTCATTCATGCCACTTCAAGGTCTACCACTTTATTAAAATAAAATTTATATGTGCGCGTATCTAGAAAAAACAGGATATTGCTCCATTTTATCTTTTAATTTCATTTTTCTTCTTATATACATATACATAGATATTTTTTGTGCTGCCTGCGCGTTCTTTTTTTTGTCTTTTAATTCACATAACATTTGGATTATAAAGTCACTATGAGAATTACTAACAATCTTTACAATTAATCTTTATATAAAAAATACGAATTTTATAAGAATTTAATTAACTGCGTTTTATACTTCACATTCAATTAGAGCGCTTTTTTTCTATATAGATATATACACATATATATAGTATATAATATAAAAAGCAGCTTCATATTTTCCACGATTATTAGATGTTTTATTAATGTTCACGCATTAAACTCGGGGAAAAGTTTCGCGTATATATAATGAGTAACACCGTTAGGATGCATGTATAAAATAAATTTATTTACAAGCAAAAAACAACAACAACAAACAACTAAGAGAAGAGGAGAAAAAAGTTTTCGCTTTCTTTCAGCAGCACCACGTCGATTTTCATGAGGCTGACATTGCTATGTATAATACATTAGAGTGAAGCTATGTATTTGTCATACATACATGTCCTATACAACTGATATATGAGATTAAAGTTGTAAGTGAATGTTGGAATTTTATTAATACTAAAAAAATGTTATACCGTATATATATCATTGTGCAAACAATTCTCTATTTCTTTGATTTATCGCGCAATTTTTTTTTCCTCACTCTTAGTTTATTTTATATTCATCTTTTGTTTTATTGTCAACTATAAACGCCTGGGTAAATATATCATATATCTTAAGGATGCGGTTATGGCGTCGTGACGCATTAAAACGTTAATCAAGCTAAAATTTTACTATAGCAAATAGAAGAAGGAGTATCTTGGTATAATATTTTTTCGCGCAGCATTATTATTATTATTATTATTGTAAGTGTATTGTTTCGTATGAAATTTCGAAATGGAAATATCTGCATTTCAAAAAATATATTCAAACATTTTAGCTTTATCTGCAGAAATCTCAAGATTGCACTCTACGTTTTCCCATTGCGTTTTTGTGGGCTTAAACTCAAAGCTATACTCACTCAAGAAATAACATTTTGATCTATTTCTTATACGTATAGCAGGTACATACCTAGATACATATACGAACATATATTTTAGCATTATTTAATTATTTTTTTCAAGATTCGAGTTTTTCTACCAAGTTAAATACGTTTTTTTGTATATGCGAGATTTTTTTCCCAAACTCCTTCCTGTGTTATATGCGAGAACGTCAAGCACTACTCCTTCACGAAAGTGACTCATCTTATTTTTGGGATTTTCTGGCTGTCCTCATTTTCACATCACCGTTTACTATCGATTTATTTTGAGACAATATGATATGGTTGGCTTATTAAATTATATAAGGCATCCATTATGTAATTGCGAATATTATTAATTATAAAAGTTTATTATTAATTTTGTATTATTCGCATTTTGCGTTTTTAATTAAAAACATTTTAATCTTTAAATTACACAATTTGTTTCCTGAATAAATAATAGTTATTTGCTATTATTAATTGAGCATATTTTACTATTGACGTTAAAAATACAAAATCATAAATATTTCAATGCAAATTGAATGTAATTGTTATTTATTTGAGCAAATTTTTTTTTTGTTTAATGTTTTCATACTAATTTGTATTTAATAATGAAATGATTTTGTAACAATGATTTTAAATTTTAATCTATATAATTTTGTTTTGTTACAAATCGAATTTATATATTTTATTCCAGATCGAAATCAACTAAATCTGAATTAAGTAGTAATATTTTTTATTGTTCTTCACTTTTGGGACACATTTGTTCCAGAAATTCCATTATCACATGTTCAATTTTTACGAGCTCTAATAAAATATCAAATTTAATTTAATTTGTTTCCAACTAATAAACTCATCATTCCGATTTTTATTATTATGATATTTCTTTATGTTAAATGTAATAATTACAAGATAAAGGTATTTTATTATTACATACAAAATAATTTATAATTTATAAAAGTATATAATAAATAAATTACATGTTGCTGCATTCTTCATCTTCTAGAAGAAAGAGTACCTGTTGTACAAAATACAACACAAAGAAATTTGGTGTAATTAAAGAAGTTTGCAGTAAATCCAAGTTTCATAATCGTATATAACACAAAGTAAAATCGTAATTTATATCAATATAAGTAAAATATCTCTGAAACTAATGCAATAACTTAATTAATAATAATTCAAACTATGTTGTGTTATGCGATTCGGTTTAGTAATATGTTAAACAATTTTATTTGATTGAAAATGATTTGTATGTGTGTTCGTATTAAAATTGTGTGCTAATAGAATATTTTATGCATGAAAGTGCATTAAACGCTAAAAGAATTTATATATGGTAATGTGCATGTATCTGCATATGTGTGTGTGTGTGTGTGTGTGGTGGGTGAATGTTGCATGGTGGAAAGTGCATTGAATTGGGGATGAAAATTACGCATTCAAAGTACGTGCAAAGGTGTGCTAACTATGTGGTATAACATGTCAGTGTCCGTACATCGGACAATGCTATTATAGGCTGGGTCAGTGCACATTGCTGACCGGACATTTGTCTATTTCAAATGGCGATCGCAACTAGACGGGGTTGTGATTTTTAGCGGTGTTAAATTGTCCGCAACCGGCAATATACAATCACCATTGCACCCCCGTAAAACCTGTAAACGTCACTCACAATCACCAACCGCCATTCCTTTACACAACCCTTACAACCGCTTTTCCTAAGCAATAACTTATCAAACACATTCTGTATATACATATATATACGTATATACTACTACGTTCTGTACCTTTTTCCACGCCGCCAAGGCGTAGAAAATATTTTGAATTGATTGAATAAAGTGTTAAAAACTCACGTAGCTGAAAATTTATACTACTTTTGACGGTATCGACGAGAAAATCTTCAAACATGCGTTGACATCTCATTTGATATAACTTTCAAATAAAGATGCAACACCAAAAACCTATTATACTATTTTCTACAATAAAATTTATTCAACACTTTTTGCAACTTTGTCAAAAAACGAAATATTCGAGATCAATTGATGAAATATTCTTATACTATTCGTTTATTACAATATTTTATCGATTAAATACATGTAGGTAGACTAATTTATTGATAACATGTTTTAAAACTATTCGTGTATATTTAAAATAATTGTTGTTTTAATAAATATTTTATGATTATTACTTTATCAACATGGTTTCTTTAAACTTGCGTTGAGATTTCATTTAATGTATGTAACTTTTACATAAAGATGCAACGCCAACAAGCTATTATACTATTTTCTACAATAAAATCTATTCAACACTTTATAAAGTTGTCAAGATACTGAATTTTATCGATTACCTAAATACATGATGCTAAAATGGTTTTAAACTACTCGATTATATTTAAGTTTGTTGTTGTTTTAATAAATATTTCATGTTCAAATACATGTAAATTTTACTTTATCAGCAAAATCTATATAACACTTTATATAACTTTGTCAATAAACTAAATTTAGATTAGTAGTCCAATTGATAAAGTATTTTTTATTTAAAAAAGTTAGTTGTTGTTTTAATAAATATTTTATATATTCAAGTGCACACGTAAATTTTACTTTATCAGCGAAAATTCTTTAAACATGCGTTGACATCTCATTTGAAATGGTTCCAAATAAAGCTACAACAACGAAAAAATGTATTACGAACATTTTTCTACAACAAACGCACAAAAAAGACGGTGGAGAAAATAAATAACGCAAAGCGGAATAAGTGAAACGCCTCTCTCTCTCTTCAACACTCACATTCACACACACACATGAAGTAGTTATATATACTGAACAGCACAGGGAAAAAAATTAATTGTAATTAACACAATTTACTTACGAGTAGGTACTTTGTATCATAAAACATTTATTAATCAAATCGCTTAATAACTAATCGCTTTCTGTGATGGCGAAACAAAGCAAGCAATTAATTAACTTATTGGGAAATAAAATGTAGCAGTCAATTATAAGAATTTTGTGTGTGAGTTGATTAATGAACGAAAACGAGAAATTTGACTGATTATATGATATGTGTGTGTGTGGTTGGTGTGCGGTGGAAAATCCAGCTCGCTATTTCTTTATTATGTAATGGGTTTAAAGACAGGTAAACGAGTAGTAATATATAGGGACTTGTTGCTCTATAATAGTTGATGTACACACGAAGATTAAAAATAAATGTTTCCCATGTTTAAAGATACAAAGTGGACAAGCGTGTAAGTGGTCAGATTAGAAACAAGAGAGCTTAAATCGTCTTGCGTGATAATTACACTTAATTTCATTGATTCATCCCTATTGTGTGCACTAAGAATCATTCGAAACGCGTTCAATATCCTCTGTAAATTTACAATGCTACGCTAACAAGGGTCTTCCATCTATTGTACCTAAAGTAAATATTAAGCCAATAATACTCGAAAATTTACTATTTGTTTTACCATTTACATTAGAAAGTGATTTACTACCAAATCTATACCTAAAACAACAAAAATTAACATTATTAACGTAAATTTTTATCAAAATTTCGTCACTTTTATTTTCGTTTCAGATTAAGGCCGGCTTAAAAACGCCACAGCTTAATCATACTCGCTTTTTTACTTTTGCTAATCTTTTCCTTTTCATATTTCAGTTAAAACACACGCAAAATATAAATAAAATTATAATTTATGTAACAATTATTATCGCATGCTCGAAATATATTATTAACACATTGTTATGAAAAGCGTTTTTTTTTCTTCTTTTCGAATCAAATTAACGAAACTAAATTATTTTAATAAAAATACAATTAGACGCTGGGGCAATTAATTAATAATAAGCAGCTGAGCGTCATTAGCGCTAGAAACTTGGAAAAATAACAGTTATTTGATTACACATTTGTATAATAAATGCACCAATTTTTAGCGCACCAAAAGATTGAATGATTTATACAAATCCACCATATATCGTTGCTCATTAGTTTATTAGAGATGCCCAAATTAACATCTACATAGTAATTGCAATTTGTTTTTCCACGCATGGCGCTGCGGCGTTGTCTAGACTGGAAGCAAACTAGATATAACTTAATATTTACAGATGATTATCGTGAATATGCCAGAGCTCATTAAAGTTTCCTATAGGCACCTCGCATATGCGATTGTTTTTAATACATTTGTGTGTGAATGCGACTTTAGAAAATAATAAAGTGATGCTGTTTATTGAATGCGAAGCAGCAAAACATTTCATTTTTCAATTTATTTCACATTAGATTTAACTATGTGAAATGCTAATTTACAAGATTGTATATAATCTTTATTACTGCAAATGTGATATTAAATTATACATTGAATATCAATAGAAAGAGTATGATGGTTGTAGTATTTTTATTGGCGAATTGATCAGCGACAGCCAACTCGTTTCGTTTCGATAGCAAATTATCTAAAATTATCAATATACAGATACGCTCGAATGAATATTGTTGATAAATAGTGGTCTGTAAACATTGGCGCCGTTTATTAAGCGCAAGAAGGAGGATCCATATAGGAGAAAAAAAAACATCCGGCGATTTGATGGCGCTTGTAAATTAGTATTTGCACTAAAATTTCGCCGAGCGCAATGTCTGTTAAAAAATTTAAAAACAACATAAACTTTTTT
This sequence comes from Adinopsis sp. GC000173, assembly GCA_030264715.1. Taxonomy (NCBI): domain Eukaryota; kingdom Metazoa; phylum Arthropoda; class Insecta; order Coleoptera; family Staphylinidae; genus Adinopsis; species Adinopsis sp. GC000173. The sequence continues at coordinate 17,850 of JARJDW010015511.1, read as the reverse complement.
TGAGTTTTCTCACTTATCAATCGAAATTTTAAATAAGATCTGCATAAAAGCATCTTGTTTATAATATCTAATAATAAATCTATTATATTTTATCGGGTTGGCAACTAAATAATTGCCGATGTATTCAATAAAATAAGAGAGTTTTTCTTTTTAATGGAAAAAAACTTTAGTCTATTACGTATTTTCCATTTTGTTCAATGACCTTTTGTCATCTTTCTGATGATGATTTTGATTTCATCCTAATTAAGCTCAACTGATCGACTTTAACGTTGGTCATCTTTAAGCGAAAAATCTCCACAACAGAATTTTTTAAACCAATTTCGGCATTGCCTTTCTTTAAGAGCTTCACCACCATACATGTTACGTAACTTTCTGGCGGTTTGCACTGCCTTCTTTCCTTTAGAGAAATCATAAAGCAAAATTTGGCAAAAATGTTCGATATTGCACTCCATATTAATATTCAGGTAAAAAAGCACTTTGAGAAAATATCTATGCAATAAACTTATAAAGCTAGGTTAGGATACCAGGTAACATATATATTATAAGAAGAAGAAGATAACATTTCCGGATATCCCAAAAATGAAAGTGAAAAGCATCTATAACTGAAATCGGCAATTACTTAGTTGCCAACCCAATATTTGTCATTATTTGCCATTGGAACTATTTTAAGATATGTTATCAACAGGGATGTTTCACCTAGAATAGGATCAGTTTAATAACAAATTTATTTTTATATTGTTGAAAAATAGTGGTCTGTAAACATTGGCGCCGTTTATTAAGCAAAAAGGAGGATTCATATAGGAAAAAAAACATCCGGCGATTTGATGGCGCTTGTAAATTACTATTTGCACTAAAATTTCGCAGAGCGCAATTCATACTAATACTCTAGCTAATTAAAATAACCCAAGAAATAATTTCGCAACGTGCAATAAATATATAAAGCTAAATTAATCAAAACATAAACAATCTAAAATATTGCGTATTGTAAGTGGCTATTATTTATATTGAAACGTTTCTAATATATATTTACACGTGCAGCAGCTAATTGCTTGCATTAGCAATCGTATAGTAATTTATTTGCTTGATTATAGCATTTAGGATGCATTTTATTTGCGCGCGCTGAATATGTTGTGTTGAGCAAATATTGTTTTTCCACCTTAATTTACTTATTTTTCTGTTCAATTTTCCATTTCTATTTCCTATGAGTATTCTATTCTCGCCATGTATTTATATAGATTTCCACAAGGAACATGAAACTGTGAAATATTTATTTATATTCTTCGTTTTGTTGTTGTTGTTGTTTTTTGTTTTTTGAAAAGGTATACAAATGTTGCCGTAGCGAAAATAAAATTTTCTAGATGAAGTGGGAATATTAAAGTAATGCATTTGGTTAGTGCACTTAGACGCGACTATAATGATTGGATTTAAAGTGGGCTGCAGAAAGCAGCAGCAGCAGCACAACATTCACTTGGGAGAATTTGTGTGTGTTTATTTATATATAGAAAAAATGAGGCATGTATTGATTTGTTTTAGGTATATCTACAAGTCTATGTACAATATATATCTATATAGAAAATCCATAATAGCAAATAGAACTTTTACTCCATATTTGGGATGTTTAATTAATGCAAATACTCGGGGTTTACATATAACTCCTATTATACACTACCAATATTACTATTAGCAAACTCTATACTCTGTAATCTATTGGTATTAACATATTGATAACAAGCCAACAAATACAATGTTGTACGAATATAGGAGAGTATATACGAGTAGGAGAGCGCAAAAAATACTATACACTCGTAGGTACATTATTATATTATACAATATTTCTATATATTCTATATTTGTACATTACACATTCGAGTACAATGTAATCAATTATATTGTCATTACGTAAAATGATTTTACTAATAAATTGAGCTAAAAATTGTTATTGCTGTGGAAATGTAAATGTAAATTGTAGGCACGACTCTTGTTATAACCAAATTTGACGTTATTCCATATAATATGAAAATTTAATTTATTTTTGTAATAAATTTTGATGTTGACATACGTATTAAAATATATCAATATCATTTAATATGTTTGAAACTCAATTTTAGATATATGTAGTTCCGTTGACATGCAAATCTCTCAGCTAGAAGCTCTAAAATAGATTTTGCAATTTTTACACCTGTCAATCATTCAATAAAAAACCTATTACTGATTTTCAAGACGTTGCATGCACCTAAAGAAAATTTTGCAATTTCTATGCAATCGATTAAAACGAACGTAAATGATTGTTTTAAGGTAGTTAGATAGATACATTGTTAGTGTGGATCCGAAACAAGCGTCGACGCAATTTTATTTAATGCACAGTAAAAATAATAAAAAAACATCTCATTTAACGCATTCAATTTATACAACTGTCACATGCGTTTTGGGTCCTTTTTTTTGCTTTCACTTGCACAGACTCATTTGGGACAAGAACAAAATAGTTTGTATGTAAATATGTTTTTTTATGCAATCGATTAAAAGGAACATAAATGATTGATTTAAGGTAGTTAGATAGATACATTGGGGGCTAGGTATTGTTAGGATGCAGGATCTGAAACGAGCGTCGACGCATTTTACTTAATACACAGTAAAAATGATAAGATAACATCGTCATTTAATGCATTCAATTTATACAACTGTCACATGCGTTTTGGGTGCTTTTTTTCGTTTTCACTTGCCGCCGACTCATTTGGGACAAGAACAAAATAGTTTGTATGTAAATGTGTCTTGAGAGACGTGTTTATCATAGTAATAGCTTCAATTATTCCTAGATTACAATTGATCTATTATTGCATGTTGGTTTACGGTCGATGTTAATACCGAATGTGCTGAATAAAGGATATGGAAATATTGGACTATTCAACTAGTTGACCATAGGCGATTAAAACAGTTGCGTTCATCAATCAAAGCGCAACATTTTTTTATCTACATTCTCAATTCCACAATCCATTAATTATAATCCAGTATTAGCAAATGTGGTCAACGTTAATTGGAAGGGTTGTTTCTTGTAATTTATTAGTGATGTAGATCGTTGACCACGTTGGTACTTAATATGAAGGACACTATACTATGGTCTACTGATTTCTCGAGTTTAGGTGTCACTAAACGCTCAAATAAATCTCGAAGGATTATGCAAAGGCAGGAAATCGAATGCCTTAGCTTATCTTAAATGAAGGTACTTCTAAAACAACATTTATTATATCTGCTAATAGGACAATTTTCGCCGCATCTCTAATTGGCAAAGAATTTTAACTATTGTGCGAGCTGTGTGTGTTTGTGTGTGTGTGTGTGTGTAATTTGCATAAACCGAGCCATGATTTGACCACTAACTTACATTTTCAAGGTGAAGGATAGGGATACCGTGAGAAATTCAACTGGATTGACAAGATTACGTGCACTTTCGATTTTCTATGTTCAAAGATCACGTATATCGGAATGAATTAAATTAAATTGTGTGCTCGCCTGCCTGCCTGCCTTCGCCTTTGCCTTCCTTCGCCTTCCTTGGTGGTACACATTTTATTTAATTTTAATGAAACATTATCTATTGGTGCAGCACGTACATAGAAATGTAACGTACAAACGTATACGTACCGCTCTGAAACGGATAAAAATAGTTCCTTAACATTTTGGTCTTTATGCGATGGAATGAAAAGCATTTGTGCAGCATGAGGTTTATTGAATCAGGTAACAATAGGGAAAGCGCTCGATAGCTGTTACATATGATATAAGAGACGAAGGAAAACGGAAGGATAATGGCAAACATCAAATGCAGACAAGAGTGAATAAAAAATGCTCCAGAGACGGGAAGACAAATGAGCATAGAAGAAGACTGGTCTATACGTCTCGGGAGTCATGAAGGAGTCATATAGAAGTCATATACTAGTCCCGTTGACATATTTGACCAATCAGCTTGGAGGATTTGGAAGACAGCGCCTCTGGTGGCCGCTACTTAACCTCACTCTTCACAGGATTACTACGTCCTTCCACTCTGCACTCCTTGCACGACTTACTGTATTTGTCAACTTGATGTCAACGAATGAAAATCCTGAAAATTGTTTTCATTCTGAGCCTCTAGAAAACTTTAATTTATAAGTTTCCACGCTTCACTTCTTTTATGTTAAGCTTTTCCACTTTGTTTGTGGGACTAAGATTGTTTAAGTGAATTTCTAAAATTACTTTTTGCGCACTGATTTTTTTCCATCTTCCTTCGCCGCTGCCGCGTTGCTGGTGGTGTTGTTTTTCCAGCTTTTTTCTTATATATATTGTGTGATAGGCACAGCAACGCAAAAATTTCATACTTTTGTCTTGCCTCACCACCCCCCTTTTAAATTTCTTTAAATGAATTATAATGAAATTCTTTCTCGAGATTTACTTTCCACACAATACTTGTATTGTATTATTGCTGCGCGTACGCGTAAGGTAGGAACAAGTAGGTATACGCGAGTGAGTACATGCCGAAACTCAATTTTGCATTCGAAATTAAAAATTAAATTAGACAATATTAGTATGATCCACCTTTATGCGCGCACATTCACAAGTATTCGCACACTTGAAATTTTTTAATTAAAAAAAGCCGAAAACAAGCAGCAAGCAGCCAACTTTTTTATCAACAAACTTTTACTCTTCTTATTTACTTTGTTACGAATTTTAATAACAGAACGTTTTATTCATCAAACAATCACAATTTATTTCAATTATCAGTTTATATTTATTATGCACTCTAAACTTTCCCAAAAACATTCTTTCAGACAGTTTGTAGAGTTTAAATATTTTAGATAAATATTGGTTATATACCTAAAGAGTAGTTGCCTAATTAAATTCAAGTGAATAATTTTTTATTTATCGCATTTTTATTGCAACAAATCACCAATTCCCTTTGAAAAAAAGCGTTAAATAATATGTTAAAACACATGTTTAGTATATTAAATTACACGACGAATTTGCCATTAAATATCATATATATATATTGAATCGTTTTTTATTTTATTCTACATTCAACGAGAACTCGTTGCTGGACTGCAATTAAAAATAATTTTACACTTAGATAATAATTAGTTTTGATTAATCATGATGCTTCACTTATCGATAATTAATTGATGGCGTGCAAATTTATTGTAATGTAATATTTTATTACACCAGATTAGATTTGTTCGCCTTCTTCTTCTTCTTCTTCTACCTTGTTTGATTCATAATTTTATGCGAACCGTACATGTATGCAAATCAAGTTGGTGTGAAAAAGGAATATAAAAGAAGGATATGGGAGAGAGCGCACATTTTACATGAACTTCTTGTATGAGTTTAATATATTTACTCTTTACTTGTTTTAATATTGTTAAATTAGTCGACTGAAACGAATGAAACGAACAAGTCGTTGGAGGAGTAGGAAGGGAAAAAATGAGAGTTGAAAGAGAGTGCGCGCGGGGCGTGGGACACTAACTTCTATGATAATTAAATTGTTCCATCAGGAATAATGCGCGATGCCTCATTAATATTTAATTATTTTTAAAGAATTGAGCAAAAATTGTAAGGAACAAGGGACGGGAGAGAGCGGCCCTTTTATTATTATGATTATTATTATTATTATGATTATCATTATTATTTAAAAAAGCAAAATCATAATTTAATATGTTTGATGAGAGAATTTCGCTCTTTTTGTGTGAGCCTGAAATTACATTTAATAAAATTAATTTGGAATATCGGTCGCCGGCTCTATACTAACATAACAAAAAATTTAATATAGTACTAATATCGATTCGAATTATTAAGTTTCTCATAATTGAATTTAAATTTATTCAAGATGGGAATTGATTGATCATGAATTTATGTGTGTTGTATTAAATTACATCTATATATCTATAGATATTTTTCATTCTCTATCTGAAATCATGCGAAACTATACGAAAATACATACATAGTTTCATCCTCGAAATTCAATTTTATATTTAAAGTAAATATTTTGTTTGGTTTGAATTCTTTTATTGCCATTTCCTACGTATATAGGTTGAAAATTTATTCTAAATCACATTATCTAAAACCAGTTACAATTTCTATCATACGATAATTTATACAGGGGCGTGAAATATTTCGTTTCACGATTAAAATAGAATTTCGACCTACTAAATTCATGATGAACACTTTAGATCGAATATGAATATTATGTTGCTCGGTTTGATTTACCAATTTAATTTCGATGAATAAAATTTTAATCCGACATTGTTTTATTTGTTGTTGAATTTTTAAATATGCTACGTGATGTATCATGTAAAAAGCATTGAATAAACAACCGGAGTTTATGCTTAATGTTAATTTTTTATTGGAATAAATAATAAAAAAGAGCGTTTATGATTGCGTTAAAAAGTTTTATTGATATTTGCTTTGGATGCAATGAAAACTCTTGCATAACGCTCATATACTACTATTGCACTTTTTACCGCATATTTGTATAAAATAATTCGAGATTTGTTGCGTTTTAGTTTTATTTGCTTATATCAAACGCTTTTTGCTTTCTCTGGCGAAAATGTGTGCAATGCTGTTTTCTTACCACACCACTAATATGATAAAAAAAAGCGCGCGCCATAGAATTTGTGTGGCGCTCACATGTTTTTAATTAATTTGATGCCTTTTTGCTGTTGTGTTTGGATGTAATTAAATGCGCATAATTTTTTGAGACGGAATTCATACACAAGAAATATACTACTATGCAATTGTATATGTAGGTATATGTACATATCTAGAGCAACAAAACAACTTTTTTCGCGTCACTATTTAAACGCCATTAATTTTAAGTAAAAACATTGCATGAAGCTTGTAAATTAAGCCAAAGTTGCATTTAAAAAGTGCATGGTGGGAATGAGAGAGCGGGAGAGAAAAAAAGGGAGCGTGAATTATACTGTCATGAAATATTCAGGCACAAATTGTAAAGACGAAAATTGTGCACATTGTTATTAAACTCTATTAATTAAAATAGTGATTGTAGCAGGTGCACGACGTATTTTTTTCTCTCTGTTTTTAGTTTTCATTAATAAAAAATGGACCACCTAGTACTATACTACGCGTACGGGAATTTTTGTGTCATGCAACGCAAGTAATAAGAGTTATGAGCGTTGACGAATAAAGTGGTGGAGAGAAATTGTGAGATTATTAACGAAGATCAATATCGTTAAGTAATTTTTTATAGGAGAATGGGGATAACGTAAAATATTCTGGAAGCTCATAAATTTTAAAAGACGACATGTATATTTAGAGCTTCTAAGCTCTTTAGTCCTTATAGTGATGCTATAAAATACTCCTGTTCTAATATGCGTGCCTATATTAAGTTCAGAATAACTTATTTTGTATGTGTGTGTGTTCTTACTTAAATATATTGCATATCTCACTCTATATATGAGTGTGTGAAGGGTTAGTCTTAATCCACCAAGATCATAAGGTTATCATTAATGCCAAATCCTGCACGTTCTTTACATATCCAAATTGTTTGCTCAGGTTTGAATATCATTTAAGATTACATTTTAATTGCAATTCTGTTTGTTACATTTTGATATTGATATCTGTATCACGGATTTAGATTAACAATTGAATATTAAGATATCATTTCAGTGTTGTTGTTAAACCTACCGTTAATAATTTCGATTAGATTGTATATAATATAAAATTTGCCAAATATTTATTTTAAAAATATATTTTACATAAAAGTATTTTTGCTAGAATACTTTATCTCCTCTAATGATGAAATGTTTATTTATATTATTTTTTGTAAGCTTTATAATGTTTTGATTTAATACGAAATCAATAAAGTTTCTTTTTGCAACGCTTTTTATGCGATGCGTCCATTGAATGCTAAATCAATACGGGATTCAATACTGAAAACAAAACATTTATTTTATGTTATATTTTGGCTGGGAAAAACTAAAAACCGCACTATTGTTTAATGACACTCGGCGGCAATACGTTTTTAATTCTAATTAAATGCTACTACACTTGAAAAGCAGTCGTGGTTAGTATTTTTTTCGTTTTTTCTTTTTTAGAAAAACGTAAAATATGTGATATTTATTTAAAACATGAAAGAATAAATTAAAACCATTTTGTGTTGTACGTTTTCTGCAGAAAATTAATCTTTTCGTGGCTTGATAAAATTCATTTAAATGAAAGATTTCAGACAAAATCTGTAGTAGGGGGAAAATATATTTCTTACCGCTTAAAGTAAGATCGTGTTGCTGGAAAAAAAGATTTACAAGGAAAGCATTTTTAGTGTTTTTAATATAAAAAAATTGTACGTATTGCGATATTTACCCGACGAAATTTTATGTTATAAGTTTCAAAGTGTATAAATTAAATAAGAAAATTAATTGAAAAACGTTAGTTTAAGTGTAATTTAGAATAAGTAGTAAGGTTTTATGATTGTATGCAGCAAACAATAACAGGAAGTTTGTTGTTTTCTTGTAGTAAATAAGTACTTTGTAATTGTAAAAGTTCAAATGGGTTAAATACGCTGAAAACTTTTAGATTATGATGAAATATTCAATTTTCTTCAAGCCAAACCTTAAAAGAAAATTATAATTTAAACAATTACCATTTTCAAACATCCGTTTTAGGAATTATTTTTCAGATTACTATAATTTATTAAATGTAATTAATTATAATTTTCCCCTCACTACTCTCCCATTATTAAGTGTATGCGGCAGAAAAAACGCAGCAGCAGAGCGCTCGATGCTCGGATGTTTCGTATTATCTTTCATGTGTGTGCGTCGATGATGTTACGTAATGTTTTTTTATCATTATATTTTACCCGATACTTAAGCGATCTCCCACGTTTTGCAAAAAAATGCCGCGAGCTGAACCAGTTTCTGCGGAAACTTAACACTTGTTCAATATTATCGGATTCTTTAAGCTTCTAATAAATATTTCCTCTCTCTCCTATAGAATACGCGTTACTATATATATAGTTTAAAAACAAACGATTTGTTTATATTAATTTTAGATTATACACTTCGATACAATTACAACAAAGTAGCTGTATTTTAGCATTGAATTACGTTAATGTTTAAATATTATCTTACTTAAGGATATTAATGTGTATTTTTAGATTGGAAACTCATTACAGATTATATAAAAACTGTTGGCTTTCTTGTGATTATTTATACGCTTTATTATTTTTATTATTATTACGGTTTTGATATTGAAACTGAATATATAATTAGGTAGATATACATTCAAGGATGCGAAAAGCAAAAAAAATGTCGATTAATATTTATTGATCTAATTTTTTTTTTGCAAACACTTTTATCAAAAAAAGTATATATAACCGACTAAGGAAATTAAGTTAATCATAAATTTAAGTAGTAGGTATAAAAAAAGGTACGCTGAACTTGGTATGTATTTTTTAAAATGTAGCGTTTTCAACAATTAAAAATATTATGATATTTCACTTAGAATAAATTGCAATTAATGTACCTACATGAAAGATCACTAATATACTATCTAAATTAATATAAACAATTTCTCAATTAATGCAATTTAGTATTAAAAAATCAAAAAAGCGAAACTGGTGGGGTAATTGCGTTCTAACAAATTCGATAAGTAAATAAGCCACATATTGTCCTTTAAACTGCATTCCGTATAGAAAATCCCGAAAATAATTCACATCCAAAACATCATTTGTTGCCTTTTTCCTAATTCATATCAAATTAAGCTAAGAGCAACGGGCAAATCTTAATTAAGTTAATCATAAATTTAAATAGTTATAAAAAAAAGCTACGCCGAACTTGGTATATTGTTGTTAAAATGTAGCGTTTTCAACAATTAAAAATATAATGATACATGTAATCTGGATTTTATTTCACTTACATTTAATTACTTAATGCTTTACGACCAAATTTTACAATTTCATTTAAGATTGTGGTGGTTTGGCGGTAAAATTATTTCTAATTTTGATGTAATTATTACCGCGGACTGAATTATAAATTACTTAATGATGATTGAAAAAATATTTATAATAGCAAATATTTTAATCGTAATGTAACGCATTTAACCGACAAAACGTTACTTCACGTTTAAGCAATTAAAAAATTTATTATTGCACATTTTATTCAATTTCATTTTTATTATATAACCGTTTAATATTTTACTACAAAATGTTATAATTTCATCTAAAATTATACAATAACATCTCTAATTATCCACAATGTAATGTATATAGTTGGAATGAAATTTAAAAAAATAATAATTGCTATTTTATGTTGATTAAAATTTCGCAAGCTAAACTATATAGTTAAGTAAAATTACGCGCACACATTTGTTGAATTTATCTATTCGTAAATATTTGAATACGACAACATAATTTAGCAATGTTTTTGTGTGTATATGTGCTGGAGGGTGTGTATAAACAGTCCTACATATATCATTAATATAAATCATCTGATTATGGCTACAGGTAAACATTGGAATTGTATTTTATCCTCCTCCGTTCATCTCATTTGAGTTAATAATTTTTTCTCTACAATAGCAATAAATAAATAACATAAATGAGGGGAAAAAAGGAGATGTTTTCAATTGACAAATCAAAATAGAAAAGCATTGTCAGAAAAATGTGATCGTCAGCTCTTCAAGCTCAGATCTCTTCAAGGCAGATATGTTGTTCAAGATAAACTAAATCCCCTTATAATATAGATATTTTTTCTGCTTTTTTCTTCAATGTCATTATGATAATGATGCATAAAAATTGCTTGCAGAAACTACGTTGTCAATAATTCTTGTAAAGAGATTATTTACATTCGGATTTAGTATTATTTACATCCTATTTAAAAAGCAGCAGCAGCGCAACGAAGCGCGCCTGAAAGGAAGAATGAGGAAAAATAATGTGCAGTTATTGATTAATGCACAAATCGTTTCTTCTTCAATATGTTGAATCGTGAAGAGGGGTTTGGGGTGATTTATGAGACAGGCGCTTGACTCTGACATAGACCGCCCTTTATGGACACTAAACTTAGTCTTTCGTTTATGATTCTCTTTGACAATCTACCCTGACCTTCCACATTGATACTGTCATCTTGTAAATTGATTCTATTTTGATAACATTTATAGAAATTGTAACGAATGAATCTGTTTTATAAAAGTCATGCTCCACTATTAATCATTTATCAGTTTGAGTGAAAGTTGTGGAAATGATAAAATCGTCCATCCTCACATTCAGGACCGTTTACAAGATTATACTAAGATTCCACTGAAGGGTGTAGAAGTTTATGATATATTACTATAAAAAATACATTTATATTTTTCGTTTAACATTTGTAATATAATTTTTCCTGGATAGGTTCGATATTGTGCGGTGTTGTTGCCATTTTTGTGTGTGTGATAAAAATACCTGCTGACTTAATGCTGTTATTTCACATCAACAACAATTTTCGAATTTTCCCCATACTACGGGGAATGACTAAAAATATTTGAAATTTGCATTGAAATTAAAATCAACTCAACAATTATTAACTACCCGCCTGCATATATGAATATTTTTAATTTCATTTATTTATAAAATTTACCAAATGAACGAATTTGTCGAGTTTCGACTTGTTATTTACAATTCATTAAATTTTATAAAAGCTCGTATTAACTTTCTAGTTAAACAAAAAAAAAACAAACATGTTATTTGGATATTTCATAATTTATTTCTAGATAAAAACAGCTGTCAACATTTATTTAGCAATATGCCGATTTTTTTCGCAGAATTAATGAGTAATAATTAATAAATTTATCATGTGTTATTGTATTGTATTATTATATCAACGAGAGACGCAATGTCTTATAAATAAATTAAATCATCATTTCAACTTGATGATTTATTTATATAATATTACAAGAGAGAAACATTTGTTTAAAATAATATTGCTGTTTGTTTTATTCGGCAAAATAAAAGTTATGTTTATGTGTTGCTACTACAGATGAAAACAAAATTGAAAATAAATCAAGAAATAATACACGAAAGAATAAATAAGAGGGATGGAGGAGGAGGAGGAGGAGGAAGAGAAAAAAAAGTATATTTTTGTAGAAGAAACAGCATTAATTATAATTTTATTTAGAAAAAATGATTGATGCCTACTTTAGAAAGTTATTTTCGAGAGGATAAAAGTTTTTATTATCCCTAGAGAAGTGTGATTGATGAATATTGCTTAATATTACATGTGCTTTGTGCTACTTGCTCTCTATAAATGGGCAAAAATGAAAATGCAATTTATTTATTTATAAAAAAAATAATGAATAAAATTGATGTAATTAAATGGATGAATTTATTATTGATAGATTGATATAAAATTAAATGAGTACGGTTTCATGGAATTTACTAATTGCATAGTTTTACATAGAAATATAGAAAATTTTTGCTAATTAATTTTGCTTTAATGCGTTATTGGAAAAACGTACGTAGGCTGTATTTGCATGTAATAATTACATAATTTAAATTACTCACCATTGTAAATCTTACTAAACTAGATTTCTAAATAGCAAGAAGTCAAACTGAAAATGTAATAATGGCTAGAGAATTAAAATAAGTTTAATTTATAAAGTAAGATTACTTAAAAATAGATCTAAATTATTTTAAATGCCATTGCGTCCGTTTTAGTAGCAATTAGAGTTAATTGAAAAATTTTATTTATCACACTAATATAACTAATTAAATTTTCCAACAAACTGCTAGCTTAGTTTTAAATATAGAAACTATAATCTATAATTTTAACAATGTATTATGTATAACATTGTTGGTATAATAATGCAAACTTTTCAAATGCATATTACCATCTATAATAAATAAATTATTACCGTTCGTTAATCCCTTAAAACGTATTTATTGTTCAAAACATGTTGAATAATAATTTGATCTATGCATTTATTTAATAATCTACAATTCTACATACATCTCTATAAAGTTTGTGTATTTATGCGAATTCACAGGTATATGAGCATTTGCGAATCTATTTTTGGACGGGAGCAGATGAATATCGCCAAATACGATCGAACAATGCAGAAAATATTTTAGTTCATCTCGAGCGCGCAATAAAGCCATTTCGCTGTATTCACGCATTGAGCTCCCCAAATTAATAAGATTATTTAAAAAGGCAGTAAATATATAGTGAGTGAGATTATAAGTGCGTTTGAATGGATGACTTTCGATGATTATTATCGAAACAAAAGGAGGTTTGTAGAGATTGTTCGGTTTACTAGATTTGTTGCTGCTGCATTATGTTTTGAATATATTTAATATAAAATATTTCATGTACAAAGATATCTTAAAGGCGCATACCATCATCAGTGGCATAAAGTTTTATTAAAATATAAAATGTCAACCAAAAGTATGTTTGTTAAGTTCGCCGACGTAAATTTAAATATAAATTTTTGTTAGATGCGAATGTATAAAGTATTGATCGCTTTAAATTGGTTTATTTTTTCCGAAAATATTGTTTTGTTTTTTCTTGAAGCATAAAAAAGTGCTTCAAAAACATCAAAAGAAAACGAACAAAAATGTTACAAGCACAAGTACATAAAAATACGAAAAAGGAGTATGAATGATTATTAGAATTTCAATGCGAAGACGTGTGAATTTTATCATTTTTTTTCCTCTTTTATCCGCATTTTCGCATTTCGATTTCTTAACGCTTGGAAAATTGCAAAGACAGGCATGTGATTTGACGTATCGTAGGTCTGTTTTAATGAGCCCTCTGCACGTCATGACTCCCCATTGCTTTTGTTTCCATGGTAACACCTTCATTTGTCATGTATTTTAGATGTTGAAATGATCACACCACTGTTTATCCATCAGTCTTTTCTGCATTTCATCCAAACCATCGCTCTTTATATTGAATTTCCCCTATACGCACCTACAACGTTTTATTTAAAATATCATAATTATTGTGTGTATATTTAGCCAGCCGATAATTTGCGTTCATCTGAAAGGTGTTTTTGCATTAAAATTTTCACACGCAATTTATTAAACAAATATTTAAAAGTGTGCTTTCGGAACAGAATTGTTATTCTTACAAATCTACTGCCACCACTCGCAAATGCATTTTTTTGCTTGCCTTTTTAAAACAAAGAATTGCACGTTTGAATGTAATGTAGCAACTGTGCGACATAGAAAGGGAAAATAATTAGACCTTATCTGTACATAGATTTAATTAATAATAAATTTAATCATATATAATCATTTTTATTTTGATCGCATTCGATTTTACCATACAAACATGGACATTTACTATATTATAGTATATGATAAAATTGCTTGTTAAAAGTAAAAGTGTATCAACTTTATTCATTTTTAGCATAAAATGTAAATCCATTGTTGCTGGAAACTTTCTATAACATTCATTAATGGTAATTAAATAATTTTGTGTATACGTAACGATGAAACTAATCAACAATGTATTTTAACATAATAAAACTTAATGCAAAATCATGTTTATATTATACTTGTTAATTTTCCATGCAGATTCGATTTTTAATTAAATTTTCACTCGTACTACGTGAAAAGACAAAAGTGTATCATATTTATGTACCCAACTAGGTGAAGTGAACAACGAACAAGATAAATTGTTGACAAAAAAAATTATCTAAATAGCTTTCGGTATTAATAAAGGCAATGAATGGGAAAAAAGGTGCGAAATAATTTTTATTATTATAGTGGGGCGAGAGAGAGAGTATAAATTTGGTATGTGTGGTGGTTTCAGCCTGTGGAATAGGAGCAGATTGGCTCGATTGTAATTTAGATAAACGATTACACTTTGAATTGTTGTTTATGATGAGGAAACTAAAACGACAAAACGTCTTTTACATTTTCCGTGTTTGTTTTATGAAAACACGTACCGTTTATGCCTATTTAGCGATGATAGATGACGTAATATTCTCAGTTGTTTAGAAATGAAGAGAAATTAATGTAAGTGTAAGCTTGTAATATAATACCACATGTATTGTAATATTGTACACATACCTACTTACTGCTTTGAATATTGATTAAGCCTTGATGTATTAAAGATGCTGGGTAGTGCTTTAAATTTACTACGAGTATAAAATCCAACCACAATATTAAGCTCACTTCAAATAAGAGCGAACAGATTTCTAAGATGGATGATATTAAAGGGATTAGTGATGCTGCGAATTGTTACTCTTGAGATAATTACAAGTCGTGACATTGTTGTGATGCCAATTTATTCTTAAATTATTGATCCATTGGGACGAGAAAAACTTTTCGCTATGGATTGTGTGTGTATGTCTGTATTTTTTTTTTCGTCTGGCTCTATGTATAACTTTGCCATAAAACTTGAAAGAGATAATAAGAAAGAGAAGAAGAACAATGTCCTTTAAGCATGTCAACACGTTGTCAAATCGGAAAGCATTTCTTATATTTTTTATGCCTTTTATTTATGAAAGCTTTTTTTATTGATTATATTCGATTTGTTTTTACGATTTTTATTTATATACGTTCTTTTTTTCGATTTTCTTATCCAATTATTGCCCGCATTTATTATTATTAAAAACTTTCCTTATTTCCATTTAAAGCTAAACTCTGTTTGTTCATTTAATTAAAATATATTTCAAAATCAAATATTAGCTATGATTTATCTTTACACATTCGAAACTAATTTTTAAACGCAAATATTATTTCAAAATTAAATCGCAACCATATTATTGTATTTGCAATATTTTATATCAAAAATTCATTGTTCTCACATAATAAACATTTAGCGTTTTCTCATCGCAAGATTACATTCAATATAATTATGAAATAATGTTAAGATGACATTGTTTCATAAATATCATCAGGGGAATTACAAAAAGAGGACATATTATTGTGAATATAATATTATATATTAACTTATTGAGAAATAATATTTCGTTAAACATATTCTATATATTTTCAGGTTAGTGAACATAAGGCACAGTAATATTATGTAACAAAAACCTTCAAAACCTAAAATGATTTTGAAGAAGTTATAAGACCTAAACTAACAAAAACAATTTAGTCTCATTTAGCTTAGGTATATTAAAGTTTTGTCGCCTATAAAGGCATATACAGATTTTATTTACCAAATTTCATTTTTCTCGTTTTCATGAAATATTTATCTAGTATTTGAAGGCTTCTACAACTAACTAAAATTAGATAATTACATATTGCGTTTTAAATGTATAATAAACATCTATTTAAGTTTTGTTTGTCTTATATACTCGGACCCTGTCGTATATCCCTCATATTGTACTAATAAGACATGTTTCTTAAATATCATCAGGGGAATTACAAAAACAGAACATAATATTGTGAATATAATATTATATATTAACTTATTGAGAAATAATACTTTGTTAAACGTATTCTATATATTTTCATGTTAGTAAACATAAGGCACAGTAATCAAAAATTGTACCAAAATTGTATAACGAGTTCTTCCATATAATTGAGTAACAAAAACCTCCAAAACGTAAAATGATTTTAAAGAAGCTATACGTCCTAAACTACCAAAAGCAGTGACAAGACAATCAATTTAGTCTCATTTAGCATATATTAAAGTGATGTCGTCGTATCAATGCATGTACAGATTTTATTCAACAAAGTTCATTTTTTATCGTTTTCATGTAAGATTTATCTAGTATTTGAAGGCTTCCAGAGCTAATTAAAGTTAGATAATTGCATATTGCGTTTTATATGTATATTATACATTTATTTAAGCGTTATTTGACAATGATATAATAGTATTCACTTGAATGCTAAGTCGTACCTCTCTTATATTGTGCTAATAAGACATTGTTTCTTAAATATCATCAGGAGAATTACAAAAAGAGGGCATAATATTGTGAATATAATATTATATATTATTTATTAAGAAATAATACTTTGTTAAACATATTCTATATATTTTCATGTTAGTAAACATAGGGCACACATTAATCAAAAATTGTATCAAAGTTGTATAACGACTTCTTCTCTACATAATTAAGTAACAAAAACCTCCAAAACGTAAAACAACTTTCTTGTAATTATTATTATCATTATTATTATTACAATTATCATGTTGGTATAAATACATATGTGGGTATTATTAACAATAATTACACAGATTATTCAAATTATACTTATTGAACATATTAAACTTTTACTAAATGTTAATGTATTTGTCGCGTGTGAATCACAAAAATAAAACAACAGCAGAAAAAATAAACGTAAAGGTTTTTCGCATTTTATAAAGCAATTAAAACAAACTATTAAAACTTTAATACACGTCTTGAGTTAAAACATCCGGACAATTTTAATATTAAATAAATAAATAAAACTTTTCAATGGCTACCATTTTTACAATGTGTATATATACAATAGTTAGTAGTGCATTTAATTCGGGCAATTGTTTATACTCCATTGAAACTTTTACAAAAACCATCCTCATAACTTTTCCAAGTATTTAACGCCATTTCTAAAAAGTTTATCTCTTTTGTATAGCATAGTTTGACAACCGACCATTCAATAACAATAAAACTTTAACAATTTATATTTAATTCCTTAATCACATAGCATTAAAGATTTAAATACACGATCTTGGGGCTTTTCGTATCGCTTTGATATGCAGCTACCATCATAATCCATAAATTGTGAATGTGTACTATTTTTATGACTAGTTAAATAAATTATTGACATTGCATCTGCATAGATATAGGTAAATACATATATGTATAATATGTATACGTACCTATTTCAATAATGTAATTTATTAAGTAAAATAAACTGCAAGGTGTTGCATATCATATAATTCACATCCATAAATAGCAAACGCTATAACTCTC